>JBBDGP010005983.1:0-82099 GCA_037952835.1 Lithobates septentrionalis | reverse complement strand
ACCACCAGAGAGCGCTGTCACCTCTCTCCCTTCACCACCAGAGAGCGCCGTCACCTCTCTCCCCCCACCACCAGAGAGCGCCTTCACCTCTCTCCCCCCACCACCAGAGAGCGCCGTCACCTCTCTACCCCCCCACCACCAGAGAGCGCCGTCACCTCTCTCCCCCCCACCACCAGAGAGCGCCGTCACCTCTTTCCCCCCCACCACCAGAGAGCTCCGTCACCTCTCCCCCCACCACCAGAGAGCGCCATCACCCGAACCCACCACCAGAGAGCGCGTCACCTCCCCCCCCCACCACCAGAGAGCGCCGTCACCTCTCCCCCCACCACCAGAGAGCGCCGTCACCTCTCTCCCCCCCACCACCAGAGAGCGCCGTTACCTCTCCCCCCCCACCAGAGAGCGCCGTCACTTCTCCAACCACCAGAGAGCGCCGTCACCTCTCTCCCCCCACCAGAGAGCGCCGTCACCTCTCCCCCAACCACCAGAGAGCGCCGTCACCTCTACCCCAACCAGAGAGCGCCGTCACCTCTACCCCAACCACCAGAGAGCGCCGTCACTTCTCCCCCCACCACCAGAGAGCGCCGTCACCTCTCTCCCCCCACCACCAGAGAGCGCCGTCACCTCTCTCCCCCCACCAGAGCGCACTGTCATCTCTCTCCCCCCACCAGAGAGCGCCGTCACCTATCTCCCCCCCACCACCAGAAAGCGCCGTCACCTCTCTCTCCCCCCACCACCAGAGAGCGCCGTCACCTCTCTCCCCCCACCACCAGACAGCGCCGTCACCTCTCTCCCCCCACCACCAGACAGCGCCGTCACCTCTCTCCCCCCACCACCAGAGAGCGCCGTCACCTCTCTCCCCCCACCACCACCAGAGAGCGCCGTCACCTCTCCCCACCACCAGAGAGCGCCGTCACCTCTCTCCCTCGCCACCAGAGAGCGCCGTCACCTCTCTCCCCCCCCCGCCACCAGAGAGCGCCGTCACCTCTCTCCCCTCCCACCAGGGAGTTCCGTCACCTCTCTCCCCTCACCACCAGGGAGCGCCGTCACCTCTCTCCCCTCACCACCAGGGAGCGCCGTCACCTCTCTCCCCACCACCAGGGAGCGCCGTCACCTCTCTCCCCTCACCACCAGGGAGCGCCGTCACCTCTCTCCTCCCACCACCAGAGAGCGCCGTCACCTCTCTCCTCCCACCACCAGAGAGCGCCGTCACCTCTCTCCTCCCACCACCAGAGAGCGCCGTCACCTCTCTCCCCCCCACCACCAGAGAGCGCCGTCACCTCTCTCCCCCCCACCACCAGAGAGCGCCGTCACCTCTCTCCCCCCCACCACCAGAGAGCGCCGTCACCTCTCTCCCCCCCACCACCAGAGAGCGCCGTCACCTCTCTCCCCCCCACCACCAGAGAGCGCCGTCACCTCTCTCCCCCCCACCACCAGAGAGCGCCGTCACCTCTCTCCCCCCCCACCAGAGAGCGCCGTCACCTCTCTCCCCCCACCACCAGAGAGCGCCGTAACCTCTCTCCCCCCCACCACCAGAGAGCGTCGTCACCTCTCTCCCCCCACACCACCAGAGAGCGCCGTCACCTCTCTCCCCCCACACCACCAGAGAGCGCCGTCACCTCTCTCCCCCCCACCACCAGAGAGCGCCGTCACCTCTCTCCCCCACCACCACAGAGTGCCGTCACCTCTCTCCCCCTCCACCACCAGAGAGCGTCGTCACCTCTCTCCCCTCACCACCAGAGAGCGCCGTCACCTCTCTCCCCCACCACCACAGAGTGCCGTCACCTCTCTCCCCCACCACCACAGAGCGCCGTCACCTCTCTCCCCCCCACCACCAGAGAGCGCCGTCACCTCTCTCCCCCCCACCACCAGAGAGCGCCGTCACCTCTCTCCCCCACACCACCAGAGAGCGCCGTCACCTCTCTCCCCCCACCACCAGAGAGCGCCGTCACCTCTCTCCCCCACACCACCAGAGAGTACCGTCACCTCTCTCCCCCACACCACCAGAGAGCGCCGTCACCTCTCTCCCCCACCACCACAGAGTGCCGTCACCTCTCTCCCCCTCCACCACCAGAGAGCGCCATCACCTCTCTCCCCCACCACCACCAGAGAGCGCCATCACCTCTCTCCCCCCCCACCAGAGAGCGCCATCACCTCTCTCCCCCCCCACCACCAGAGAGCGCCGTCACCTCTCTCCTCCCACCACCACAGAGTGCCGTCACCTCTCTCCCCACCACCACAGAGTGCCGTCACCTCTCTCCCCCCCACCACCAGAGAGCGCCATCACCTCTCTCCCCCACCACCACCAGAGAGCGCCATCACCTCTCTCCCCCCACCAGAGAGCGCCATCACCTCTCTCCCCCCCACCACCAGAGAGCGCCGTCACCTCTCTCCCCCACCACAGTCTATACTAATCATCTCACAGATAACATGAAATACAGGGACAGCTTCTACAAAGATTCTGATCCCGGGGTGATCTTCTATGTTGGGGTGTCCAGCTGGTGGGAGTGTGAAGGAGAAGACTATGAGGTCCTCACCTGGACTGGTAGAAGTCCTCAGCACTGGCTGGTCAGAGGCAGCAATGAGAAGGGAGATTTGCCCCAGGGATTTATAGCTTGACTGGTGGGAGGGACTAAGTGATGACACCTGTGGGGGAGGTGCTTAGTGCACAATATTGGTTCAGGTGAATGGGGGAGGGGGGTATTTATTCTTATTCATTGAGATTGGAAAACTTTGTATATTAGCTGGTCAGATGTGGTGTAACACCCTACAAGCCCATGTAACACCCTACAGCCCATGTAACACCCTACAGCCCATGTAACACCCTACAGCCCATGTAACACCCTACAGCCCATGTAACACCCTACAGCCCATGTAACACCCTACAGTCCATGCAACACCCTACAGCCCATGTAACAACCTACAGTCCATGTAACACCCTACAGCCCATGTAACACCCTACAGCCCATGTAACACCCTACAGTCTATGTAACACCCTACAGTCCATGTAACACCCTACAGCCCATGTAACACCCTACAGCCCATGTAACACCCTACAGTCCATGTAACACCCTACAGCCCATGTAACACCCTACAGCCCATGTAACACCCTACAGTCCATGTAACACCCTACAGCCCATGTAACACCCTACAGTCTATGTAACACCCTACAGTCCATGTAACACCCTACAGCCCATGTAACACCCTACAGTCCATGTAACAACCTACAGTCTATGTAACAACCTACAGCCCATGTAACACCCTACAGCCCATGTAACACCCTACAGTCCATGTAACACCCTACAGTCCATGTAACACCCTACAGCCCATGTAACACCCTACAGTCCATGTAACACCCTACAGTCCATGTAACACCCTACAGCCCATGTAACACCCTACAGTCCATGTAACACCCTACAGCCCATGTAACACCCTACAGTCCATGTAACACCCTACAGCCCATGTAACACCCTACAGTCCATGTAACACCCTACAGTCCATGTAACACCCTACAGTCCATGCAACAACCTACAGCCCATGTAACACCCTACAGCCCATGTAACACCCTACAGTCCATGTAACACCCTACAGTCCATGTAACACCCTACAGTCCATGTAACACCCTACAGTCTATGTAACACCCTACAGTCCATGCAACACCCTACAGTCCATGTAACACCCTACAGTCCATGTAACACCCTACAGCCCATGTAACACCCTACAGTCCATGTAACACCCTACAGTCCATGTAACAACCTACAGTCCATGTAACACCCTACAGCCCATGTAACACCCTACAGTCCATGTAACACCCTACAGTCCATGTAACACCCTACAGTCTATGTAACACCCTAAAGTCCATGCAACAACCTACAGCCCATGTAACACCCTACAGTCCATGCAACACCCTACAGCCCATGTAACACCCTACAGTCCATGTAACACACTACAGTCCATGTAACACCCTACAGCCCATGTAACACCCTACAGTCCATGTAACACCCTACAGCCCATGTAACACCCTACAGTCCATGTAACACCCTACAGTCCATGTAACACACTACAGTCCATGTAACACCCTACAGTCCATGTAACAACCTACAGTCCATGTAACACCCTACAGCCCATGTAACACCCTACAGTCCATGTAACACCCTACAGTCCATGTAACACCCTACAGTCCATGTAACACCCTACAGTCCATGTAACAACCTACAGTCCATGTAACACCCTACAGCCCATGTAACACCCTACAGTCCATGTAACACCCTACAGTCCATGTAACACCCTACAGCCCATGTAACACCCTACAGTCCATGTAACACCCTACAGTCCATGTAACACCCTACAGCCCATGTAACACCCTACAGTCCATGCAACAACCTACAGCCCATGTAACACCCTACAGTCCATGCAACACCCTACAGCCCATGTAACACCCTACAGTCCATGTAACACACTACAGTCCATGTAACACCCTACAGCCCATGTAACACCCTACAGCCCATGTAACACCCTACAGTCCATGTAACACCCTACAGCCCATGTAACACCCTACAGTCCATGTAACACCCTACAGCCCATGTAACACCCTACAGCCCATGTAACACCCTACAGTCCATGCAACAACCTACAGCCCATGTAACACCCTACAGTCCATGCAACACCCTACAAGCCCATGTAACACCCTACAGTCCATGTAACACACTACAGTCCATGTAACACCCTACAGCCCATGTAACACCCTACAGCCCATGTAACACCCTACAGTCCATGTAACACCCTACAGCCCATGTAACACCCTACAGTCCATGTAACACCCTACAGTCCATGTAACACCCTACAGTCCATGTAACACACTACAGTCCATGCAACACCCTACAGTCCATGTAACACCCTACAGTCCATGTAACACCCTACAGTCCATGTAACACCCTACAGTCCATGTAACAACCTACAGTCCATGTAACACCCTACAGCCCATGTAACACCCTACAGTCCATGCAACACCCTACAGTCCATGTAACACCCTACAGTCCCATGTAACACCCTACAGTCCATGCAACAACCTACAGTCCATGCAACACCCTACAGTCCATGTAACACCCTACAGTCCATGCAACAACCTACAGTCCATGCAACACCCTACAGCCCATGTAACACCCTACAGCCCATGTAACACCCTACAGTCCATGTAACACCCTACAGCCCATGTAACACCCTACAGCCCATGTAACACCCTACAGTCCATGTAACACCCTACAGCCCATGTAACACCCTACAGTCCATGTAACACCCTACAGTCCATGTAACACCCTACAGTCCATGCAACACCCTACAGTCCATGTAACACCCTACAGCCCATGTAACACCCTACAGCCCCATGTAACACCCTACAGTCCATGTAACACCCTACAGCCCATGTAACACCCTACAGTCCATGTAACACCCTACAGCCCATGTAACACCCTACAGCCCATGTAACACCCTACAGTCCATGTAACACCCTACAGCCCATGTAACACCCTACAGTCCATGTAACACCCTACAGCCCATGTAACACCCTACAGCCCATGTAACACCCTACAGTCCATGTAACACCCTACAGTCCATGTAACACCCTACAGTCCATGTAACACCCTACAGCCCATGTAACACCCTACAGTCCATGTAACACCCTACAGTCCATGTAACACCCTACAGCCCATGTAACACCCTACAGTCCATGTAACACCCTACAGCCCATGTAACACCCTACAGTCCATGTAACACCCTACAGTCCATGCAACAACCTACAGTCCATGTAACACCCTACAGTCCATGCAACAACCTACAGCCCATGTAACACCCTACAGTCCATGCAACACCCTACAGCCCATGTAACACCCTACAGCCCATGTAACACCCTACAGTCCATGCAACAACCTACAGTCCATGTAACAACCCTACAGTCCATGCAACAACCTACAGCCCATGTAACACCCTACAGTCCATGCAACACCCTACAGCCCATGTAACACCCTACAGTCCATGCAACACCCTACAGTCCATGTAACACCCTACAGTCCATGCAACAACCTACAGCCCATGTAACACCCTACAGCCCATGTAACACCCTACAGTCCATGCAACAACCTACAGTCCATGTAAACACCCTACAGCCCATGTAACACCCTACAGTCCATGTAACACCCTACAGTCCATGTAACACCCTACAGTCCATGTAACACCCTACAGTCCATGTAACACCCTACAGTCTATGTAACACCCTACAGTCCATGCAACAACCTACAGCCCATGTAACACCCTACAGTCCATGTAACACCCTACAGTCCATGTAACACCCTACAGCCCATGTAACACCCTACAGTCCATGTAACACCCTACAGTCCATGTAACACCCTACAGTCCATGTAACACCCTACAGTCCATGTAACACCCTACAGTCTATGTAACACCCTACAGTCCATGCAACAACCTACAGCCCATGTAACACCCTACAGTCCATGTAACACCCTACAGTCCATGTAACACCCTACAGTCCATGCAACAACCTACAGCCCATGTAACAACCTACAGTCCATGCAACACCCTACAGTCCATGTAACACCCTACAGTCCATGCAACAACCTACAGCCCATGTAACACCCTACAGTCCATGCAACACCCTACAGCCCATGTAACACCCTACAGTCCATGTAACACCCTACAGTCCATGCAACAACCTACAGTCCATGTAACAACCTACAGTCCATGCAACACCCTACAGTCCATGTAACACCCTACAGTCCATGCAACAACCTACAGCCCATGTAACACCCTACAGCCCATGTAACACCCTACAGTCCATGCAACAACCTACAGCCCATGTAACACCCTACAGCCCATGTAACACCCTACAGTCCATGCAACAACCTACAGTCCATGTAACACCCTACAGTCTATGTAACACCCTACAGTCCATGCAACAACCTACAGTCCATGCAACAACCTACAGTCCATGTAACACCCTACAGTCTATGTAACACCCTACAGTCCATGCAACACCCTACAGTCCATGTAACACCCTACAGTCCATGCAACAACCTACAGCCCATGTAACACCCTACAGCCCATGTAACACCCTACAGTCCATGCAACAACCTACAGTCCATGTAACACCCTACAGTCCATGTAACACCCTACAGTCCATGCAACAACCTACAGCCCATGTAACACCCTACAGTCTATGTAACACCCTACAGTCCATGCAACAACCTACAGCCCATGTAACACCCTACAGTCCATGTAACACCCTACAGTCCATGCAACAACCTACAGTCCATGTAACACCCTACAGTCTATGTAACACCCTACAGTCCATGTAACACCCTACAGTCCATGTAACACCCTACAGTCCATGTAACACCCTACAGTCCATGTAACACCCTACAGTCCATGCAACAACCTACAGTCCATGCAACACCCTACAGTCCATGTAACACCCTACAGTCCATGTAACACCCTACAGTCTATGTAACACCCTACAGTCCATGCAACAACCTACAGCCCATGTAACACCCTACAGTCCATGCAACAACCTACAGTCCATGTAACACCCTACAGTCCATGTAACACACTACAGCCCATGTAACACCCTACAGCCCATGTAACACCCTACAGTCCATGTAACACCCTACAGTCCATGTAACAACCTACAGTCCATGTAACACCCTACAGCCCATGTAACACCCTACAGTCCATGTAACACCCTACAGCCCATGTAACACCCTACAGTCCATGTAACACCCTACAGCCCATGTAACACCCTACAGCCCATGTAACACCCTACAGTCCATGTAACACCCTACAGCCCATGTAACACCCTACAGTCCATGTAACACCCTACAGTCCATGTAACACCCTACAGTCCATGTAACACCCTACAGCCCATGTAACACCCTACAGTCTATGTAACACCCTACAGTCCATGTAACACCCTACAGTCCATGTAACACCCTACAGCCCATGTAACACCCCTACAGTCCATGTAACACCCTACAGTCCATGTAACAACCTACAGTCCATGTAACACCCTACAGCCCATGTAACACCCTACAGTCCATGTAACACCCTACAGTCCATGTAACACCCTACAGTCTATGTAACACCCTAAAGTCCATGCAACAACCTACAGCCCATGTAACACCCTACAGTCCATGCAACACCCTACAGCCCATGTAACACCCTACAGTCCATGTAACACACTACAGTCCATGTAACACCCTACAGCCCATGTAACACCCTACAGTCCATGTAACACCCTACAGCCCATGTAACACCCTACAGTCCATGTAACACCCTACAGTCCATGTAACACACTACAGTCCATGCAACACCCTACAGTCCATGTAACACCCTACAGTCCATGTAACACCCTACAGTCCATGTAACAACCTACAGTCCATGTAACACCCTACAGCCCATGTAACACCCTACAGTCCATGTAACACCCTACAGTCCATGTAACACCCTACAGTCCATGTAACACCCTACAGTCCATGTAACAACCTACAGTCCATGTAACACCCTACAGCCCATGTAACACCCTACAGTCCATGTAACACCCTACAGTCCATGTAACACCCTACAGCCCATGTAACACCCTACAGTCCATGTAACACCCTACAGTCCATGTAACACCCTACAGTCTATGTAACACCCTACAGTCCATGCAACAACCTACAGCCCATGTAACACCCTACAGTCCATGCAACACCCTACAGCCCATGTAACACCCTACAGTCCATGTAACACACTACAGTCCATGTAACACCCTACAGCCCATGTAACACCCTACAGCCCATGTAACACCCTACAGTCCATGTAACACCCTACAGCCCATGTAACACCCTACAGTCCATGTAACACCCTACAGCCCATGTAACACCCTACAGTCCATGTAACACCCTACAGTCCATGTAACACACTACAGTCCCATGCAACACCCTACAGTCCATGTAACACCCTACAGTCCATGTAACAACCTACAGTCCATGTAACAACCTACAGCCCATGTAACACCCTACAGTCCATGTAACACCCTACAGTCCATGTAACACCCTACAGTCCATGTAACAACCTACAGTCCATGTAACACCCTACAGCCCATGTAACACCCTACAGTCCATGTAACACCCTACAGTCCATGTAACACCCTACAGTCCATGTAACACCCTACAGTCCATGCAACAACCTACAGTCCATGCAACACCCTACAGTCCATGTAACACCCTACAGTCCATGCAACAACCTACAGTCCATGCAACACCCTACAGCCCATGTAACACCCTACAGCCCATGTAACACCCTACAGTCCATGTAACACCCTACAGCCCATGTAACACCCTACAGCCCATGTAACACCCTACAGTCCATGTAACACCCTACAGCCCATGTAACACCCTACAGTCCATGTAACACCCTACAGTCCATGTAACACCCTACAGTCCATGCAACACCCTACAGTCCATGTAACACCCTACAGCCCATGTAACACCCTACAGCCCATGTAACACCCTACAGTCCATGTAACACCCTACAGCCCATGTAACACCCTACAGTCCATGTAACACCCTACAGCCCATGTAACACCCTACAGCCCATGTAACACCCTACAGTCCATGTAACACCCTACAGCCCATGTAACACCCTACAGTCCATGTAACACCCTACAGCCCATGTAAACACCCTACAGCCCATGTAACACCCTACAGTCCATGTAACACCCTACAGTCCATGTAACACCCTACAGTCCATGTAACACCCTACAGCCCATGTAACACCCTACAGTCCATGTAACACCCTACAGTCCATGTAACACCCTACAGCCCATGTAACACCCTACAGTCCATGTAACACCCTACAGCCCATGTAACACCCTACAGTCCATGTAACACCCTACAGTCCATGTAACACCCTACAGTCCATGCAACAACCTACAGTCCATGTAACACCCTACAGTCCATGCAACAACCTACAGCCCATGTAACACCCTACAGTCCATGCAACACCCTACAGCCCATGTAACACCCTACAGCCCATGTAACACCCTACAGTCCATGCAACAACCTACAGTCCATGTAACAACCCTACAGTCATGCAACAACCTACAGCCCATGTAACACCCTACAGTCCATGCAACACCCTACAGCCCATGTAACACCCTACAGTCCATGCAACACCCTACAGTCCATGTAACACCCTACAGTCCATGCAACAACCTACAGCCCATGTAACACCCTACAGCCCATGTAACACCCTACAGTCCATGCAACAACCTACAGTCCATGTAACACCCTACAGTCCATGTAACACCCTACAGCCCATGTAACACCCTACAGTCCATGTAACACCCTACAGTCCATGTAACACCCTACAGCCCATGTAACACCCTACAGTCCATGTAACACCCTACAGTCCATGTAACACCCTACAGCCCATGTAACACCCTACAGTCCATGTAACACCCTACAGCCCATGTAACACCCTACAGTCCATGTAACACCCTACAGTCCATGTAACACCCTACAGCCCATGTAACACCCTACAGTCCATGTAACACCCTACAGTCCATGTAACACCCTACAGCCCATGTAACACCCTACAGTCCATGTAACACGCTACAGCCCATGTAACACCCTACAGTCCATGTAACACCCTACAGCCCATGTAACACCCTACAGCCCATGTAACACCCTACAGTCCATGTAACACCCTACAGTCCATGTAACACCCTACAGTCCATGTAACACCCTACAGTCTATGTAACACCCTACAGTCCATGCAACAACCTACAGCCCATGTAACACCCTACAGTCCATGTAACACCCTACAGTCCATGTAACACCCTACAGTCCATGTAACACCCTACAGTCTATGTAACACCCTACAGTCCATGCAACAACCTACAGCCCATGTAACACCCTACAGTCCATGTAACACCCTACAGTCCATGCAACAACCTACAGTCCATGCAACACCCTACAGTCCATGTAACACCCTACAGTCCATGCAACAACCTACAGCCCATGTAACACCCTACAGTCCATGCAACACCCTACAGCCCATGTAACACCCTACAGTCCATGTAACACCCTACAGTCCATGCAACAACCTACAGTCCATGTAACAACCTACAGTCCATGCAACACCCTACAGTCCATGTAACACCCTACAGTCCATGCAACAACCTACAGCCCATGTAACACCCTACAGCCCATGTAACACCCTACAGTCCATGCAACAACCTACAGCCCATGTAACACCCTACAGCCCATGTAACACCCTACAGTCCATGCAACAACCTACAGTCCATGTAACACCCTACAGTCTATGTAACACCCTACAGTCCATGCAACAACCTACAGTCCATGCAACAACCTACAGTCCATGTAACACCCTACAGTCTATGTAACACCCTACAGTCCATGCAACACCCTACAGTCCATGTAACACCCTACAGTCCATGCAACAACCTACAGCCCATGTAACACCCTACAGCCCATGTAACACCCTACAGTCCATGCAACAACCTACAGTCCATGTAACACCCTACAGTCTATGTAACACCCTACAGTCCATGCAACAACCTACAGTCCATGTAACACCCTACAGTCCATGTAACACCCTACAGTCCATGCAACAACCTACAGCCCATGTAACACCCTACAGTCTATGTAACACCCTACAGTCCAATGCAACAACCTACAGCCCATGTAACACCCTACAGTCCATGTAACACCCTACAGTCCATGCAACAACCTACAGTCCATGTAACACCCTACAGTCTATGTAACACCCTACAGTCCATGTAACACCCTACAGTCCATGTAACACCCTACAGTCCATGCAACAACCTACAGTCCATGCAACACCCTACAGTCCATGTAACACCCTACAGTCCATGTAACACCCTACAGTCTATGTAACACCCTACAGTCCATGCAACAACCTACAGCCCATGTAACACCCTACAGTCCATGCAACAACCTACAGTCCATGTAACACCCTACAGTCCATGTAACACACTACAGTCCCATGTAACACCCTACAGCCCATGTAACACCCTACAGTCCATGTAACACCCTACAGTCCATGTAACAACCTACAGTCCATGTAACACCCTACAGCCCATGTAACACCCTACAGTCCATGTAACACCCTACAGCCCATGTAACACCCTACAGTCCATGTAACACCCTACAGCCCATGTAACACCCTACAGCCCATGTAACACCCTACAGTCCATGTAACACCCTACAGCCCATGTAACACCCTACAGTCCATGTAACACCCTACAGTCCATGTAACACCCTACAGTCCATGTAACACCCTACAGCCCATGTAACACCCTACAGTCTATGTAACACCCTACAGTCCATGTAACACCCTACAGTCCATGTAACACCCTACAGCCCATGTAACACCCTACAGCCCATGTAACACCCTACAGTCCATGTAACACCCTACAGTCCATGTAACACCCTACAGTCCATGTAACACCCTACAGTCTATGTAACACCCTACAGTCCATGCAACAACCTACAGCCCATGTAACACCCTACAGTCCATGTAACACCCTACAGTCCATGCAACAACCTACAGTCCATGCAACACCCTACAGTCCATGTAACACACTACAGTCCATGTAACACCCTACAGCCCATGTAACACCCTACAGTCCATGTAACACCCTACAGTCCATGTAACAACCTACAGTCCATGTAACACCCTACAGCCCATGTAACACCCTACAGTCCATGTAACACCCTACAGTCCATGTAACACCCTACAGTCTATGTAACACCCTACAGTCCATGCAACAACCTACAGCCCATGTAACACCCTACAGTCCATGTAACACCCTACAGCCCATGTAACACCCTACAGTCCATGTAACACACTACAGTCCATGTAACACCCTACAGCCCATGTAACACCCTACAGCCCATGTAACACCCTACAGTCCATGTAACACCCTACAGCCCATGTAACACCCTACAGTCCATGTAACACACTACAGTCCATGTAACACCCTACAGCCCATGTAACACCCTACAGTCCATGTAACACCCTACAGTCCATGTAACAACCTACAGTCCATGTAACACCCTACAGCCCATGTAACACCCTACAGTCCATGTAACACCCTACAGTCCATGTAACAACCTACAGTCCATGTAACACCCTACAGCCCATGTAACACCCTACAGTCCATGTAACACCCTACAGTCCATGTAACACCCTACAGCCCATGTAACACCCTACAGTCCATGTAACACCCTACAGTCCATGTAACACCCTACAGTCCATGTAACACCCTACAGTCCATGCAACAACCTACAGTCCATGCAACACCCTACAGTCCATGTAACACCCTACAGTCCATGCAACAACCTACAGTCCATGCAACACCCTACAGCCCATGTAACACCCTACAGTCCATGTAACACACTACAGTCCATGTAACACCCTACAGCCCATGTAACACCCTACAGCCCATGTAACACCCTACAGTCCATGTAACACCCTACAGCCCATGTAACACCCTACAGTCCATGTAACACCCTACAGTCCATGTAACACACTACAGTCCATGTAACACACTACAGTCCATGTAACACCCTACAGCCCATGTAACACCCTACAGTCCATGTAACACCCTACAGTCCATGTAACAACCTACAGTCCATGTAACACCCTACAGCCCATGTAACACCCTACAGTCCATGTAACACCCTACAGTCCATGTAACAACCTACAGTCCATGTAACACCCTACAGCCCATGTAACACCCTACAGTCCATGTAACACCCTACAGCCCATGTAACACCCTACAGTCCATGTAACACCCTACAGCCCATGTAACACCCTACAGCCCATGTAACACCCTACAGTCCATGTAACACCCTACAGCCCATGTAACACCCTACAGTCCATGTAACACCCTACAGCCCATGTAACACCCTACAGCCCATGTAACACCCTACAGTCCATGTAACACCCTACAGTCCATGTAACACCCTACAGTCCATGTAACACCCTAGAGCCCATGTAACACCCTACAGTCCATGTAACACCCTACAGTCCATGTAACACCCTACAGCCCATGTAACACCCTACAGCCCATGTAACACCCTACAGCCCATGTAACACCCTACAGTCCATGTAACACCCTACAGTCCATGTAACACCCTACAGTCCATGTAACACCCTACAGTCCATGTAACACCCTACAGTCCATGCAACAACCTACAGTCCATGCAACACCCTACAGTCCATGCAACAACCTACAGCCCATGTAACACCCTACAGTCCATGCAACACCCTACAGCCCATGTAACACCCTACAGTCCATGTAACACCCTACAGTCCATGCAACAACCTACAGTCCATGTAACAACCTACAGTCCATGCAACAACCTACAGCCCATGTAACACCCTACAGTCCATGCAACACCCTACAGCCCATGTAACACCCTACAGTCCATGCAACACCCTACAGTCCATGTAACACCCTACAGTCCATGCAACAACCTACAGCCCATGTAACACCCTACAGCCCATGTAACACCCTACAGTCCATGCAACAACCTACAGTCCATGTAACACCCTACAGTCCATGTAACACCCTACAGTCCATGTAACACCCTACAGCCCATGTAACACCCTACAGTCCATGTAACACCCTACAGTCCATGTAACACCCTACAGTCCATGTAACACCCTACAGCCCATGTAACACCCTACAGTCCATGTAACACCCTACAGTCCATGTAACACCCTACAGCCCATGTAACACCCTACAGTCCATGTAACACCCTACAGCCCATGTAACACCCTACAGTCCATGTAACACCCTACAGCCCATGTAACACCCTACAGTCCATGTAACACCCTACAGTCCATGTAACACCCTACAGCCCATGTAACACCCTACAGTCCATGTAACACCCTACAGTCCATGTAACACCCTACAGTCCATGTAACACCCTACAGCCCATGTAACACCCTACAGTCCATGTAACACGCTACAGCCCATGTAACACCCTACAGTCCATGTAACACCCTACAGCCCATGTAACACCCTACAGCCCATGTAACACCCTACAGTCCATGTAACACCCTACAGTCCATGTAACACCCTACAGTCCATGTAACACCCTACAGTCTATGTAACACCCTACAGTCCATGCAACAACCTACAGCCCATGTAACACCCTACAGTCTATGTAACACCCTACAGTCCATGCAACAACCTACAGCCCATGTAACACCCTACAGTCCATGTAACACCCTACAGTCCATGTAACACCCTACAGTCCATGTAACACCCTACAGTCTATGTAACACCCTACAGTCCATGCAACAACCTACAGCCCATGTAACACCCTACAGTCCATGTAACACCCTACAGTCCATGCAACAACCTACAGTCCATGCAACACCCTACAGTCCATGTAACACCCTACAGTCCATGCAACAACCTACAGCCCATGTAACACCCTACAGTCCATGCAACACCCTACAGCCCATGTAACACCCTACAGTCCATGTAACACCCTACAGTCCATGTAACAACCTACAGTCCATGCAACACCCTACAGTCCATGTAACACCCTACAGTCCATGCAACACCCTACAGTCCATGTAACACCCTACAGTCCATGCAACACCCTACAGTCCATGTAACACCCTACAGTCCATGCAACAACCTACAGTCCATGTAACAACCTACAGTCCATGCAACACCCTACAGTCCATGTAACACCCTACAGTCCATGCAACAACCTACAGCCCATGTAACACCCTACAGCCCATGTAACACCCTACAGTCCATGCAACAACCTACAGCCCATGTAACACCCTACAGCCCATGTAACACCCTACAGTCCATGCAACAACCTACAGTCCATGTAACACCCTACAGTCCATGTAACACCCTACAGTCCATGCAACAACCTACAGTCCATGCAACAACCTACAGTCCATGTAACACCCTACAGTCTATGTAACACCCTACAGTCCATGCAACACCCTACAGTCCATGTAACACCCTACAGTCCATGCAACAACCTACAGCCCATGTAACACCCTACAGCCCATGTAACACCCTACAGTCCATGCAACAACCTACAGTCCATGCAACAACCTACAGTCCATGTAACACCCTACAGTCTATGTAACACCCTACAGTCCATGCAACAACCTACAGTCCATGTAACACCCTACAGTCCATGTAACACCCTACAGTCCATGCAACAACCTACAGCCCATGTAACACCCTACAGTCTATGTAACACCCTACAGTCCATGCAACAACCTACAGCCCATGTAACACCCTACAGTCCATGTAACACCCTACAGTCCATGCAACAACCTACAGTCCATGTAACACCCTACAGTCTATGTAACACCCTACAGTCCATGTAACACCCTACAGTCCATGTAACACCCTACAGTCCATGCAACAACCTACAGTCCATGCAACACCCTACAGTCCATGTAACACCCTACAGTCCATGCAACAACCTACAGCCCATGTAACACCCTACAGTCCATGCAACACCCTACAGCCCATGTAACACCCTACAGTCCATGTAACACCCTACAGTCCATGCAACAACCTACAGTCCATGTAACAACCTACAGTCCATGCAACACCCTACAGTCCATGTAACACCCTACAGTCCATGCAACAACCTACAGCCCATGTAACACCCTACAGCCCATGTAACACCCTACAGTCCATGCAACAACCTACAGTCCATGCAACAACCTACAGTCCATGTAACACCCTACAGTCCATGCAACAACCTACAGTCCATGCAACAACCTACAGTCCATGCAACACCCTACAGTCCATGTAACACCCTACAGTCCATGTAACACCCTACAGCCCATGTAACACCCTACAGTCCATATAATACCCTACAGTCCATGTAACACCCTACAGCCCATGTAACACCCTACAGTCCATGCAACACCCTACAGTCCATGTAACACCCTACAGTCCATGCAACAACCTACAGTCCATGCAACAACCTACAGTCCATGCAACACCCTACAGTCCATGTAACACCCTACAGTCCATGCAACACCCTACAGCCCATGTAACACCCTACAGTCCATGTAACACCCTACAGCCCATGTAACACCCTACAGTCCATGTAACACCCTACAGCCCATGTAACACCCTACAGTCCATGCAACACCCTACAGTCCATGTAACACCCTACAGTCCATGTAACACCCTACAGCCCATGTAACACCCTACAGCCCATGTAACACCCTACAGTCCATGTAACACCCTACAGTCCATGTAACACCCTACAGTCCATGTAACACCCTACAGCCCATGTAACACCCTACAGTCCATGTAACACCCTACAGCCCATGTAACACCCTACAGTCCATGTAACACCCTACAGTCCATGCAACACCCTACAGCCCATGTAACACCCTACAGTCCATGTAACACCCTACAGTCCATGTAACACCCTACAGCCCATGTAACACCCTACAGTCCATGTAACACCCTACAGTCCATGTAACACACTACAGTCCATGTAACACCCTACAGTCCATGTAACACCCTACAGCCCATGTAACACCCTACAGTCCATGTAACACCCTACAGTCCATGTAACACCCTACAGTCCATGTAACACCCTACAGTCCATGTAACACCCTACAGTCCATGCAACAACCTACAGTCCATGCAACACCCTACAGTCCATGTAACACCCTACAGTCCATGCAACAACCTACAGCCCATGTAACACCCTACAGTCCATGCAACACCCTACAGCCCATGTAACACCCTACAGTCCATGTAACACCCTACAGTCCATGCAACAACCTACAGTCCATGTAACAACCTACAGTCCATGCAACAACCTACAGCCCATGTAACACCCTACAGTCCATGCAACACCCTACAGCCCATGTAACACCCTACAGTCCATGCAACACCCTACAGTCCATGTAACACCCTACAGTCCATGCAACAACCTACAGCCCATGTAACACCCTACAGCCCATGTAACACCCTACAGTCCATGCAACAACCTACAGTCCATGTAACACCCTACAGTCCATGTAACACCCTACAGCCCATGTAACACCCTACAGTCCATGTAACACCCTACAGTCCATGTAACACCCTACAGTCCATGTAACACCCTACAGCCCATGTAACACCCTACAGTCCATGTAACACCCTACAGTCCATGTAACACCCTACAGCCCATGTAACACCCTACAGTCCATGTAACACCCTACAGCCCATGTAACACCCTACAGTCCATGTAACACCCTACAGCCCATGTAACACCCTACAGTCCATGTAACACCCTACAGTCCATGTAACACCCTACAGTCCATGTAACACCCTACAGCCCATGTAACACCCTACAGTCCATGTAACACCCTACAGCCCATGTAACACCCTACAGTCCATGTAACACCCTACAGCCCATGTAACACCCTACAGCCCATGTAACACCCTACAGTCCATGTAACACCCTACAGTCCATGTAACACCCTACAGTCCATGTAACACCCTACAGTCTATGTAACACCCTACAGTCCATGCAACAACCTACAGCCCATGTAACACCCTACAGTCTATGTAACACCCTACAGTCCATGCAACAACCTACAGCCCATGTAACACCCTACAGTCCATGTAACACCCTACAGTCCATGTAACACCCTACAGTCCATGTAACACCCTACAGTCCATGTAACACCCTACAGTCTATGTAACACCCTACAGTCCATGCAACAACCTACAGCCCATGTAACACCCTACAGTCCATGTAACACCCTACAGTCCATGCAACAACCTACAGTCCATGCAACACCCTACAGTCCATGTAACACCCTACAGTCCATGCAACAACCTACAGCCCATGTAACACCCTACAGTCCATGCAACACCCTACAGCCCATGTAACACCCTACAGTCCATGTAACACCCTACAGTCCATGCAACAACCTACAGTCCATGTAACAACCTACAGTCCATGCAACACCCTACAGTCCATGTAACACCCTACAGTCCATGCAACAACCTACAGCCCATGTAACACCCTACAGCCCATGTAACACCCTACAGTCCATGCAACAACCTACAGTCCATGTAACACCCTACAGTCTATGTAACACCCTACAGTCCATGCAACAACCTACAGTCCATGCAACAACCTACAGTCCATGTAACACCCTACAGTCTATGTAACACCCTACAGTCCATGCAACACCCTACAGTCCATGTAACACCCTACAGTCCATGCAACAACCTACAGCCCATGTAACACCCTACAGCCCATGTAACACCCTACAGTCCATGCAACAACCTACAGTCCATGTAACACCCTACAGCCCATGTAACACACTACAGTCCATGTAACACCCTACAGTCCATGTAACACCCTACAGTCTATGTAACACCCTACAGTCCATGTAACACCCTACAGTCTATGTAACACCCTACAGTCCATGCAACAACCTACAGTCCATGTAACACCCTACAGTCCATGTAACACCCTACAGTCCATGCAACAACCTACAGCCCATGTAACACCCTACAGTCTATGTAACACCCTACAGTCCATGCAACAACCTACAGCCCATGTAACACCCTACAGTCCATGTAACACCCTACAGTCCATGCAACAACCTACAGTCCATGTAACACCCTACAGTCTATGTAACACCCTACAGTCCATGTAACACCCTACAGTCCATGCAACAACCTACAGTCCATGCAACACCCTACAGTCCATGTAACACCCTACAGTCCATGCAACAACCTACAGCCCATGTAACACCCTACAGTCCATGCAACACCCTACAGCCCATGTAACACCCTACAGTCCATGTAACACCCTACAGTCCATGCAACAACCTACAGTCCATGTAACAACCTACAGTCCATGCAACACCCTACAGTCCATGTAACACCCTACAGTCCATGCAACAACCTACAGCCCATGTAACACCCTACAGCCCATGTAACACCCTACAGTCCATGCAACAACCTACAGTCCATGCAACAACCTACAGTCCATGTAACACCCTACAGTCCATGCAACAACCTACAGTCCATGCAACAACCTACAGTCCATGCAACACCCTACAGTCCATGTAACACCCTACAGTCCATGTAACACCCTACAGCCCATGTAACACCCTACAGTCCATATAATACCCTACAGTCCATGTAACACCCTACAGCCCATGTAACACCCTACAGTCCATGCAACACCCTACAGTCCATGTAACACCCTACAGTCCATGCAACAACCTACAGTCCATGCAACAACCTACAGTCCATGCAACACCCTACAGTCCATGTAACACCCTACAGTCCATGCAACACCCTACAGCCCATGTAACACCCTACAGTCCATGTAACACCCTACAGCCCATGTAACACCCTACAGTCCATGTAACACCCTACAGCCCATGTAACACCCTACAGTCCATGCAACACCCTACAGTCCATGTAACACCCTACAGCCCATGTAACACCCTACAGTCCATGCAACACCCTACAGTCCATGTAACACCCTACAGTCCATGCAACACCCTACAGTCCATGCAACACCCTACAGTCCATGTAACACCCTACAGTCCATGCAACAACCTACAGTCCATGCAACAACCTACAGCCCATGTAACACCCTACAGCCCATGTAACACCCTACAGTCCATGCAACAACCTACAGTCCATGTAACACCCTACAGTCCATGTAACACCCTACAGCCCATGTAACACCCTACAGTCCATATAATACCCTACAGTCCATGTAACACCCTACAGCCCATGTAACACCCTACAGTCCATGCAACACCCTACAGTCCATGTAACACCCTACAGTCCATGCAACAACCTACAGTCCATGCAACAACCTACAGTCCATGCAACACCCTACAGTCCATGTAACACCCTACAGTCCATGCAACACCCTACAGCCCATGTAACACCCTACAGTCCATGTAACACCCTACAGCCCATGTAACACCCTACAGTCCATGTAACACCCTACAGCCCATGTAACACCCTACAGTCCATGCAACACCCTACAGTCCATGTAACACCCTACAGCCCATGTAACACCCTACAGTCCATGCAACACCCTACAGCCCATGTAACAACCTACAGTCCATGTAACACCCTACAGCCCATGCAACACCCTACAGTCCATGTAACACCCTACAGCCCATGTAACACCCTACAGTCCATGTAACACCCTACAGCCCATGTAACACCCTACAGTCCATGCAACACCCTACAGCCCATGTAACAACCTACAGTCCATGTAACACCCTACAGCCCATGCAACACCCTACAGCCCATGTAACACCCTACAGTCCATGCAACACCCTACAGCCCATGTAACAACCTACAGTCCATGTAACACCCTACAGCCCATGCAACACCCTACAGTCCATGCAACACCCTACAGCCCATGTAACACCCTACAGTCCATGTAATACCCTACAGTCCATGCAACACCCTACAGTCCATGCAACACCCTACAGTCCATGCAACAACCTACAGCCCATGTAACACCCTACAGCCCATGCAACACCCTACAGTCCATGCAACAACCTACAGCCCATGTAACACCCTACAGTCCATGTAACACCCTACAGTCCATGCAACACCCTACAGTCCATGCAACACCCTACAGCCCATGTAACACCCTACAGTCCATGTAACACCCTACAGTCCATGTAATACCCTACAGTCCATGCAACACCCTACAGTCCATGCAACACCCTACAGTCCATGTAACACCCTACAGCCCATGTAACACCCTACAGTCCATGTAACACCCTGCAGCCCATGTAACACCCTACAGCCCATGTAACACCCTACAGTCCATGTAACACACTACAGTCCATGTAACAACCTACAGCCCATGTAACACACTACAGTCCATGTAACAACCTACAGCCCATGTAACACACTACAGTCCATGTAACACACTACAGTCCATGTAACAACCTACAGCCCATGTAACACACTACAGTCCATGTAACAACCTACAGCCCATGTAACACCCTACAGTCCATGTAACACCCTACAGCCCATGTAACACCCTACAGTCCATGTAACACCCTACAGCCCATGTAACACCCTACAGCCCATGTAACACCCTACAGTCCATGTAACACACTACAGTCCATGTAACAACCTACAGCCCATGTAACACACTACAGTCCATGTAACAACCTACAGCCCATGTAACACACTACAGTCCATGTAACACACTACAGTCCATGTAACAACCTACAGCCCATGTAACACACTACAGTCCATGTAACAACCTACAGCCCATGTAACAACCTACAGTCCATGTAACACCCTACAGTCCATGTAACACCCTACAGCCCATGTAACACACTACAGCCCATGTAACACACTACAGCCCATGTAACACACTACAGTCCATGTAACACCCTACAGCCCATGTAACACACTACAGCCCATGTAACATCCTACAGCCCATGTAACACACTACAGCCCATGTAACACCCTACAGCCCATGTAACACCCTACAGCCCATGTAACACACTACAGCCCATGTAACACGGTTTCCTATGGGTCGTGTTCACATCTGTGCATTTTATGGAAAGGGCCAGGAACGTTTTTCTGGTTTTTTTGGTTCCATAGACTTCAATGGATCAAAAATGTGTATTGAAAATCGCAAATATACACCCCGCACCCCGCATAGTGTGACCCGGGCCTTCCCCTCACAACCCAGACTCGTCCTTCGTACAGCAAAATTAGAAAAAAACATCTATCTCCTAGTAGAAGATCTCCTAGTAGAAGAGCGCTTCTCAGCCTTGTCTCCGAGTACCCCCATGTTTTGGGAATTTCTCTCAGATAAAATAGCTGTCCAAAATCCCAAACCATTGACTCTCATGTAAAGCACCTGTGCAAGATAAAGGAAAACCTGCAAACATGGCCTGTTGGGGGTATTTGTGGACAAGGATGAGAACCACTGCTGTAGACCACCAACAACTCAACAACACAAGCCAAATGAAGCTATTGGATGATATCGTTGTCATCACTCCCGATGTCTCCTGTAATCTACGAACAAAACGGACACAGAACATTCCGTGCCACCAGCTGCCAGAAATCAGGAACCATTGGACTTGTCTTCCAAGAATATCATTTACCTCCGAACCTCTCCATACAATGTCCAAAATGGTGGAAGGACAATCCAAACTTTTCACCAGAGATTCAACAAACAGATCCAATATGAGAAAGTCTTTTCCACATCACATTGTCTCTCGTCACTCCACCCCCATTCATGATAGGAATCCAGATCTAATAATCACCACAATAATAGAGCAGATCCCAGAATCCATCAATGATAGAGCAGATCCCAGAGTCCATCAATGATAGAGCAGATCCCAGAGTCCATCAATGATAGAGCAGATCCCAGAATCCATCAATGATAGAGCAGATCCCAGAGTCCATCAATGATAGAGCAGATCTCAGAGTCCATCATTAATAGAGCAGATCCCAGAATCCATCAATCATAGAGCAGATCCCAGAATCCATCAATGATAGAGCAGATTCCAGAATCCATCAATTATAGAGCAGATCCCAGAGTCCATCAATGATAGAGCAAATCCCAGAATCCATCAATGATAGAGCAGATCCCAGAATCCATCAATGATAGAGCAGATTCCAGAATCCATCAATGATAGAGCAGATCCCAAAGTCCATCAATCATAGAGCAGATCCCAGAGTCCATCAATGATAGAGCAGATCTCAGAGTCCATCAATGATAGAGCAGATCCCAGAATCCATCAATGATAGAGCAGATCCCAAAGTCCATAAATCATAGAGCAGATCCCAAAGTCCATCAATGATAGAGCAGATCCCAGAGTCCATCAATGATAGAGCAGATCCCAGAATCCATCAATGATAGAGCAGATCTCAGAGTCCATCAATGATAGAGCAGATCCCAGAGTCCATCAATGATAGAGCAGATCCCAGAATCCATCAATGATAGAGCAGATCCCAGAGTCCATCAATGATAGAGCAGATCTCAGAGTCCATCATTAATAGAGCAGATCCCAGAGTCCATCAATGATAGAGCAGATCCCAGATTCCATCAATCATAGAGCAGATCCCAGAATCCATCAATGATAGAGCACATCCCAGAGTCCATCAATGATAGAGCAGATCCCAGTGTCCATCAATGATAGAGCAGATTCCAGAGTCCATCAATGATAGAGCAGATTCCAGAGTCCATCAATGATAGAGCAGATCCCAGAATCCATCAATGATAGAGCAGATCCCAGAATCCATCAATGATAGAGCAGATCCCAGAGTCCATCAATTATAGAGCAGATCCCAGAGTCCATCAATGATAGAGCAGATCCCAGAATACATCAATGATAGAGCAGATCCCAGAGTCCACAAATGATAGAGCAGATTCCAGAATCCATCAATCATAGAGCAGATCTCAGAGTCCATCAATGATAGAGCAGATCCCAGAGTCCATCAATGATAGAGCAGATCCCAGAATCCATCAATCATAGAGCAGATCCCAGAGTCCATCAATCATAGAGCAGATCCCAGAGTCCATCAATCATAGAGCAGATCCCAAAGTCCATCAATCATAGAGCAGATCTGAGAGTCCATCAATGATAGAGCAGATTCCAGAATCCATCAATTATAGAGCAGATCCCAGAGTCCATCAATGATAGAGCAAATCCCAGAATCCATCAATGATAGAGCAGATCTCAGAGTCCATCAATGATAGAGCAGATCCCAGAGTCCATCAATGATAGAGCAGATCCCAGAATCCATCAATCATAGAGCAGATCCCAGAGTCCATCAATCATAGAGCAGATCTGAGAGTCCATCAATCATAGAGCAGATCCCAAAGTCCATCAATCATAGAGCAGATCTGAGAGTCCATCAATGATAGAGCAGATCCCAGAGTCCATCAATCATAGAGCAGATCCCAGAGTCCATCAATCATAGAGCAGATCCCAGAGTCCATCATTAATAGAGCAGATCCCAGAGTCCATCAATGATAGAGCAGATCCCAGAGTCCATCAATCATAGAGCAGATCCCAGATTCCATCAATCATAGAGCAGATCCCAGAATCCATCAATGATAGAGCAGATCCCAGAGTCCATCAATGATAGAGCAGATCCCAGAGTCCATCAATGATAGAGCAGATTCCAGAGTCCATCAATGATAGAGCAGATCCCAGAGTTCATCAATGATAGAGCAGATCCCAGAATCCATCAATGATAGAGCAGATCCCAGAGTCCATCAATCATAGAGCAGATCCCAGAGTCCATCAATGATAGAGCAGATTCCAGAGTCCATCAATGATAGAGCAGATCCCAGAATCCATCAATGATAGAGCAGATCCCAGAATCCATCAATGATAGAGCAGATCCCAGAGTCCATCAATGATAGAACAGATCCCAGAGTCCATCAATGATAGAGCAGATCTCAGAGTCCATCAATGATAGAGCAGATTCCAGAGTCCATCAATGATAGAGCAGATCCCAGAGTTCATCAATGATAGAGCAGATCCCAGAATCCATCAATGATAGAGCAGATCCCAGAATCCATCAATGATAGAGCAGATCCCAGAGTCCATCAATGATAGAACAGTTCCCAGAGTCCATCAATGATAGAGCAGATCCCAGAGTCCATCAATGATAGAGCAGATTCCAGAGTCCATCAATGATAGAGCAGATTCCAGAGTCCATCAATGATAGAGCAGATCCCAGAATCCATCAATGATAGAGCAGATCCCAGAATCCATCAATGATAGAGCAGATCCCAGAGTCCATCAATTATAGAGCAGATCCCAGAATCCATCAATCATAGAGCAGATCCCAGAATCCATCAATGATAGAGCAGATCCCAGAGTCCATCAATGATAGAGCAGATTCCAGAATCCATCAATCATAGAGCAGATCTCAGAGTCCATGAATGATAGAGCAGATCCCAGAGTCCATCAATGATAGAGCAGATCCCAGAATCCATCAATCATAGAGCAGATCCCAGAGTCCATCAATCATAGAGCAGATCTGAGAGTCCATCAATCATAGAGCAGATCCCAGAGTCCATCAATCATAGAGCAGATCTGAGAGTCCATCAATGATAGAGCAGATTCCAGAATCCATCAATTATAGAGCAGATCCCAGAGTCCATCAATGATAGAGCAAATCCCAGAATCCATCAATGATAGAGCAGATCTCAGAGTCCATCAATGATAGAGCAGATCCCAGAGTCCATCAATGATAGAGCAGATCCCAGAATCCATCAATCATAGAGCAGATCCCAGAGTCCATCAATCATAGAGCAGATCTGAGAGTCCATCAATCATAGAGCAGATCCCAAAGTCCATCAATCATAGAGCAGATCTGAGAGTCCATCAATGATAGAG
Organism: Lithobates septentrionalis; assembly: GCA_037952835.1. Lineage (NCBI taxonomy): Eukaryota > Metazoa > Chordata > Amphibia > Anura > Ranidae > Lithobates > Lithobates septentrionalis. The sequence continues at coordinate 55,606 of JBBDGP010005983.1, read as the reverse complement.
CAGATCCCAGAGTCCATCAATCATAGAGCAGATCCCAGAGTCCATCAATCATAGAGCAGATCCCAGAGTCCATCATTAATAGAGCAGATCCCAGAGTCCATCAATGATAGAGCAGATCCCAGAGTCCATCAATAATAGAGCAGATCCCACATTCCATCAATCATAGAGCAGATCCCAGAATCCATCAATGATAGAGCAGATCCCAGTGTCCATCAATGATAAAGCAGATTCCAGAGTCCATCAATGATAGAGCAGATTCCAGAGTCCATCAATGATAGAGCAGATCCCAGAATCCATCAATGATAGAGCAGATCCCAGAATCCATCAATGATAGAGCAGATCCCATAGTCCATCAATGATAGAACAGATCCCAGAGTCCATCAATGATAGAGCAGATCCCAGAGTCCATCAATGATAGAGCAGATTCCAGAGTCCATCAATGATAGAGCAGATCCCAGAGTTCATCAATGATAGAGCAGATCCCAGAATCCATCAATGATAGAGCAGATCCCAGAGTCCATTAATCATAGAGCAGATCCCAGAGTCCATCAATGATAGAGCAGATTCCAGAGTCCATCAATGATAGAGCAGATCCCAGAATCCATCAATGATAGAGCAGATCCCAGAATCCATCAATGATAGAGCAGATCCAAGAGTCCATCAATGATAGAACAGATCCCAGAGTCCATCAATGATAGAGCAGATCCCAGAGTCCATCAATGATAGAGCAGATTCCAGAGTCCATCAATGATAGAGCAGATCCCAGAGTTCATCAATGATAGAGCAGATCCCAGAATCCATCAATGATAGAGCAGATCCCAGAATCCATCAATGATAGAGCAGATCCCAGAGTCCATCAATGATAGAACAGTTCCCAGAGTCCATCAATGATAGAGCAGATCCCAGAGTCCATCAATGATAGAGCAGATTCCAGAGTCCATCAATGATAGAGCAGATTCCAGAATCCATCAATGATAGAGCAGATCCCAGAATCCATCAATGATAGAGCAGATCCCAGAGTCCATCAATTATAGAGCAGATCCCAGAATCCATCAATCATAGAGCAGATCCCAGAATCCATCAATGATAGAGCAGATCCCAGAGTCCATCAATGATAGAGCAGATTCCAGAATCCATCAATCATAGAGCAGATCTCAGAGTCCATCAATGATAGAGCAGATCCCAGAGTCCATCAATGATAGAGCAGATCCCAGAATCCATCAATCATAGAGCAGATCCCAGAGTCCATCAATCATAGAGCAGATCTGAGAGTCCATCAATCATAGAGCAGATCCCAAAGTCCATCAATCATAGAGCAGATCTGAGAGTCCATCAATGATAGAGCAGATTCCAGAATCCATCAATTATAGAGCAGATCCCAGAGTCCATCAATGATAGAGAAAATCCCAGAATCCATCAATGATAGAGCAGATCTCAGAGTCCATCAATGATAGAGCAGATCCCAGAGTCCATCAATGATAGAGCAGATCCCAGAATCCATCAATCATAGAGCAGATCCCAGAGTCCATCAATCATAGAGCAGATCTGAGAGTCCATCAATCATAGAGCAGATCCCAAAGTCCATCAATCATAGAGCAGATCTGAGAGTCCATCAATGATAGAGCAGATCCCAGAGTCCATCAATCATAGAGCAGATCCCAGAGTCCATCAATCATAGAGCAGATCCCAGAGTCCATCATTAATAGAGCAGATCCCAGAGTCCATCAATGATAGAGCAGATCCCAGAGTCCATCAATCATAGAGCAGATCCCAGATTCCATCAATCATAGAGCAGATCCCAGAATCCATCAATGATAGAGCAGATCCCAGTGTCCATCAATGATAAAGCAGATTCCAGAGTCCATCAATGATAGAGCAGATTCCAGAGTCCATCAATGATAGAGCAGATCCCAGAATCCATCAATGATAGAGCAGATCCCGGAATCCATCAATGATAGAGCAGATCCCATAGTCCATCAATGATAGAACAGATCCCAGAGTCCATCAATGATAGAGCAGATCCCAGAGTCCATCAATGATAGAGCAGATTCCAGAGTCCATCAATGATAGAGCAGATCCCAGAGTTCATCAATGATAGAGCAGATCCCAGAATCCATCAATGATAGAGCAGATCCCAGAGTCCATCAATCATAGAGCAGATCCCAGAGTCCATCAATGATAGAGCAGATTCCAGAGTCCATCAATGATAGAGCAGATCCCAGAATCCATCAATGATAGAGCAGATCCCAGAATCCATCAATGATAGAGCAGATCCCAGAGTCCATCAATGATAGAACAGATCCCAGAGTCCATCAATGATAGAGCAGATCCCAGAGTCCATCAATGATAGAGCAGATTCCAGAGTCCATCAATGATAGAGCAGATCCCAGAGTTCATCAATGATAGAGCAGATCCCAGAATCCATCAATGATAGAGCAGATCCCAGAATCCATCAATCATAGAGCAGATCCCAGAGTCCATCAATGATAGAACAGTTCCCAGAGTCCATCAATGATAGAGCAGATCCCAGAGTCCATCAATGATAGAGCAGATTCCAGAGTCCATCAATGATAGAGCAGATTCCAGAGTCCATCAATGATAGAGCAGATCCCAGAATCCATCAATGATAGAGCAGATCCCAGAATCCATCAATGATAGAGCATATCCCAGAGTCCATCAATTATAGAGCAGATCCCAGAATCCATCAATCATAGAGCAGATCCCAGAATCCAATAATGATAGAGCAGATCCCAGAGTCCATCAATGATAGAGCAGATTCCAGAATCCATCAATTATAGAGCAGATCCCAGAGTCCATCAATGATAGAGCAAATCCCAGAATCCATCAATGATAGAGCAGATCTCAGAGTCCATCAATGATAGAGCAGATCCCAGAGTCCATCAATGATAGAGCAGATCCCAGAATCCATCAATCATAGAGCAGATCCCAGAGTCCATCAATCATAGAGCAGATCTGAGAGTCCATCAATCATAGAGCAGATCCCAAAGTCCATTAATCATAGAGCAGATCTGAGAGTCCATCAATGATAGAGCAGATCCCAGAGTCCATCAATCATAGAGCAGATCCCAGAGTCCATCAATGATAGAGCAGATCCCAGAGTCCATCATTAATAGAGCAGATCCCAGAGTCCATCAATGATAGAGCAGATCCCAGAGTCCATCAATCATAGAGCAGATCCCAGATTCCATCAATCATAGAGCAGATCCCAGAATCCATCAATGATAGAGCAGATCCCAGTGTCCATCAATGATAAAGCAGATTCCAGAGTCCATCAATGATAGAGCAGATTCCAGAGTCCATCAATGATAGAGCAGATCCCAGAATCCATCAATGATAGAGCAGATCCCAGAATCCATCAATGATAGAGCAGATCCCATAGTCCATCAATGATAGAACAGATCCCAGAGTCCATCAATGATAGAGCAGGTCCCAGAGTCCATCAATGATAGAGCAGATTCCAGAGTCCATCAATGATAGAGCAGATCCCAGAGTTCATCAATCATAGAGCAGATCCCAGAATCCATCAATGATAGAGCAGATCCCAGAGTCCATCAATCATAGAGCAGATCCCAGAGTCCATCAATGATAGAGCAGATTCCAGAGTCCATCAATGATAGAGCAGATCCCAGAATCCATCAATGATAGAGCAGATCCCAGAATCCATCAATGATAGAGCAGATCCCAGAGTCCATCAATGATATAACAGATCCCAGAGTCCATCAATGATAGAGCAGATCCCAGAGTCCATCAATGATAGAGCAGATTCCAGAGTCCATCAATGATAGAGCAGATCCCAGAGTTCATCAATGATAGAGCAGATCCCAGAGTCCATCAATGATAGAGCAGATCCCAGAGTCCATCAATCATAGAGCAGATCCCAGAGTCCATCAATGATAGAGCAGATCCCAGAATCCATCAATCATAGAGCAGATCCCAGAATCCATCAATCATAGAGCAGATCCCAGAATCCATCAATGATAGAGCAGATCCCAGAGTCCATCAATGATAGAGCAGATTCCAGAATCCATCAATTATAGAGCAGATCCCAGAGTCCATCAATGATAGAGCAAATCCCAGAATCCATCAATGATAGAGCAGATCTCAGAGTCCATCAATGATAGAGCAAATCTCAGAATCCATCAATGATAGAGCAGATCTCAGAGTCCATCAATGATAGAGCAGATCCCAGAGTCCATCAATCATAGAGCAGATCCCAGATTCCATCAATCATAGAGCAGATCCCAGAATCCATCAATGATAGAGCAGATCCCAGTGTCCATCAATGATAAAGCAGATTCCAGAGTCCATCAATGATAGAGCAGATTCCAGAGTCCATCAATGATAGAGCAGATCCCAGAATCCATCAATGATAGAGCAGATCCCAGAATCCATCAATGATAGAGCAGATCCCATAGTCCATCAATGATAGAACAGATCCCAGAGTCCATCAATGATAGAGCAGATCCCAGAGTCCATCAATGATAGAGCAGATTCCAGAGTCCATCAATGATAGAGCAGATCCCAGAGTTCATCAATGATAGAGCAGATCCCAGAATCCATCAATGATAGAGCAGATCCCAGAGTCCATCAATCATAGAGCAGATCCCAGAGTCCATCAATGATAGAGCAGATTCCAGAGTCCATCAATGATAGAGCAGATCCCAGAATCCATCAATGATAGAGCAGATCCCAGAATCCATCAATGATAGAGCAGATCCCAGAGTCCATCAATGATAGAACAGATCCCAGAGTCCATCAATGATAGAGCAGATCCCAGAGTCCATCAATGATAGAGCAGATTCCAGAGTCCATCAATGATAGAGCAGATCCCAGAGTTCATCAATGATAGAGCAGATCCCAGAGTCCATCAATGATAGAGCAGATCCCAGAGTCCATCAATCATAGAGCAGATCCCAGAGTCCATCAATTATAGAGCAGATCCCAGAATCCATCAATCATAGAGCAGATCCCAGAATCCATCAATCATAGAGCAGATCCCAGAATCCATCAATGATAGAGCAGATCCCAGAGTCCATCAATGATAGAGCAGATTCCAGAATCCATCAATTATAGAGCAGATCCCAGAGTCCATCAATGATAGAGCAGATCCCAGAGTCCATCAATCATAGAGCAGATCCCAGAATCCATCAATCATAGAGCAGATCCCAGAGTCCATCAATCATAGAGCAGATCCCAGAATCCATCAATCATAGAGCAGATCCCAGAGTCCATCAATGATAGAGCAGATCTCAGAGTCCATCAATTATAGATCAGATCCCAGAATCCATCAATCATAGAGCAGATCCCAGAATCCATCAATGATAGAGCAGATTCCAGAATCCATCAATTATAGAGCAGATCCCAGAGTCCATCAATGATAGAGCAAATCCCAGAATCCATCAATGATAGAGCAGATTCCAGAGTCCATCAATAATAGAGCAGATCCCAGAATCCATCAATGATAGAGCAGATCCCAAAGTCCATCAATCATAGAGCAGATCCCAAAGTCCATCAATGATAGAGCAGATCCCAGAGTCCAACAATGATAGAGCAGATCTCAGAGTCCATCAATGATAGAGCAGATCCCAGAATCCATCAATGATAGAGCAGATCCCAAAGTCCATCAATCATAGAGCAGATCCCAAAGTCCATCAATGATAGAGCAGATCCCAGAGTCCATCAATGATAGAGCAGATCCCAGAATCCATCAATGATAGAGCAGATCTCAGAGTCCATCAATGATAGAGCAGATCCCAGAGTCCATCAATGATAGAGCAGATCCCAGAATCCATCAATGATAGAGCAGATCTCAGAGTCCATCATTAATAGAGCAGATCCCAGAGTCCATCAATGATAGAGCAGATCCCAGATTCCATCAATCATAGAGCAGATCCCAGAATCCATCAATGATAGAGCACATCCCAGTGTCCATCAATGATAGAGCAGATTCCAGAGTCCATCAATGATAGAGCAGATTCCAGAGTCCATCAATGATAGAGCAGATCCCAGAATCCATCAATGATAGAGCAGATCCCAGAATCCATCAATGATAGAGCAGATCCCAGAGTCCATCAATTATAGAGCAGATCCCAGAATCCATCAATCATAGAGCAGATCCCAGAATCCATCAATGATAGAGCAGATCCCAGAGTCCATCAATGATAGAGCAGATTCCAGAATCCATCAATCATAGAGCAGATCTCAGAGTCCATCAATGATAGAGCAGATCCCAGAGTCCATCAATCATAGAGCAGATCCCAGAGTCCATCATTAATAGAGCAGATCCCAAAGTCCATCAATCATAGAGCAGATCTGAGAGTCCATCAATGATAGAGCAGATCCCAGAGTCCATTAATGATAGAGCAGATCCCAGAATCCATCAATGATAGAGCAGATCTCAGAGTCCATCAATGATAGAGCAGATCCCAGAGTCCATCAATGATAGAGCAGATCCCAGAATCCATCAATGATAGAGCAGATCCCAGAGTCCATCAATGATAGAGCAGATCCCAGAGTCCATCAATCATAGAGCAGATCCAAGACTCCATCAATCATAGAGCAGATCCCAGAGTCCATCATTAATAGAGCAGATCCCAGAGTCCATCAATGATAGAGCAGATCCCAGAGTCCATCAATCATAGAGCAGATCCCAGATTCCATCAATCATAGAGCAGATCCCAGAGTCCATCAATCATAGAGCAGATCCCAGAGTCCATCAATGATAGAGCAGATCTCAGAGTCCATCAATTATAGAGCAGATCTCAGAGTCCATCAGTGATAGAGCAGATCCCAGAATCCCTCAATGATAGAGCAGATCCCAGAGTCCATCAATCATAGAGCAGATCCCAGGGTCCATCAATGATAGAGCAGATCTCAGAGTCCATCAATCATAGAGCAGATCCCAGAGTCCATCTTTCATAGAGCAAATCTCAGAGTCCATCAATCATAGAGCAGATCCCAGAGTCCATCAATCATAGAGCAGATCCCAGAATCCATCAATCATAGAGCAGATCCCAAAGTCCATCAATCATAGAGCAGATCTGAGAGTCCATCAATCATAGAGCAGATCCCAGAATCCATCAATCATAGAGCAGATCCCAAAGTCCATCAATCATAGAGCAGATCTGAGAGTCCATCAATCATAGAGCAGATCCCAGAGTCCATCAATCATAGAGCAGATCCCAGAGTCCATCATTAATAGAGCAGATCCCAGAGTCCATCAATGATAGAGCAGATCCCAGAGTCCATCAATCATAGAGCAGATCCCAGATTCCATCAATCATAGAGCAGATCCCAGAATCCATCAATGATAGAGCAGATCCCAGTGTCCATCAATGATAAAGCAGATTCCAGAGTCCATCAATGATAGAGCAGAATCCAGAGTCCATCAATGATAGAGCAGATCCCAGAATCCATCAATGATAGAGCAGATCCCAGAATCCATCAATGATAGAGCAGATCCCATAGTCCATCAATGATAGAACAGATCCCAGAGTCCATCAATGATAGAGCAGATCCCAGAGTCCATCAATGATAGAGCAGATTCCAGAGTCCATCAATGATAGAGCAGATCCCAGAGTTCATCAATGATAGAGCAGATCCCAGAATCCATCAATGATAGAGCAGATCCCAGAGTCCATCAATCATAGAGCAGATCCCAGAGTCCATCAATGATAGAGCAGATTCCAGAGTCCATCAATGATAGAGCAGATCCCAGAATCCATCAATGATAGAGCAGATCCCAGAATCCATCAATGATAGAGCAGATCCCAGAGTCCATCAATGATAGAACAGATCCCAGAGTCCATCAATGATAGAGCAGATCCCAGAGTCCATCAATGATAGAGCAGATTCCAGAGTCCATCAATGATAGAGCAGATCCCAGAGTTCATCAATGATAGAGCAGATCCCAGAATCCATCAATGATAGAGCAGATCCCAGAATCCATCAATGATAGAGCAGATCCCAGAGTCCATCAATGATAGAACAGTTCCCAGAGTCCATCAATGATAGAGCAGATTCCAGAGTCCATCAATGATAGAGCAGATCCCAGAATCCATCAATGATAGAGCAGATCCCAGAATCCATCAATGATAGAGCAGATCCCAGAGTCCATCAATGATAGAACAGATCCCAGAGTCCATCAATGATAGAGCAGATCCCAGAGTCCATCAATGATAGAGCAGATTCCAGAGTCCATCAATGATAGAGCAGATCCCAGAGTTCATCAATGATAGAGCAGATCCCAGAGTCCATCAATGATAGAGCAGATCCCAGAGTCCATCAATCATAGAGCAGATCCCAGAGTCCATCAATTATAGAGCAGATCCCAGAATCCATCAATCATAGAGCAGATCCCAGAATCCATCAATCATAGAGCAGATCCCAGAATCCATCAATGATAGAGCAGATCCCAGAGTCCATCAATGATAGAGCAGATTCCAGAATCCATCAATTATAGAGCAGATCCCAGAGTCCATCAATGATAGAGCAGATCCCAGAGTCCATCAATCATAGAGCAGATCCCAGAATCCATCAATCATAGAGCAGATCCCAGAGTCCATCAATCATAGAGCAGATCCCAGAATCCATCAATCATAGAGCAGATCCCAGAGTCCATCAATGATAGAGCAGATCTCAGAGTCCATCAATTATAGATCAGATCCCAGAATCCATCAATCATAGAGCAGATCCCAGAATCCATCAATGATAGAGCAGATTCCAGAATCCATCAATTATAGAGCAGATCCCAGAGTCCATCAATGATAGAGCAAATCCCAGAATCCATCAATGATAGAGCAGATTCCAGAGTCCATCAATAATAGAGCAGATCCCAGAATCCATCAATGATAGAGCAGATCCCAAAGTCCATCAATCATAGAGCAGATCCCAAAGTCCATCAATCATAGAGCAGATCCCAGAGTCCAACAATGATAGAGCAGATCTCAGAGTCCATCAATGATAGAGCAGATCCCAGAATCCATCAATGATAGAGCAGATCCCAAAGTCCATCAATCATAGAGCAGATCCCAAAGTCCATCAATGATAGAGCAGATCCCAGAGTCCATCAATGATAGAGCAGATCCCAGAATCCATCAATGATAGAGCAGATCTCAGAGTCCATCAATGATAGAGCAGATCCCAGAGTCCATCAATGATAGAGCAGATCCCAGAATCCATCAATGATAGAGCAGATCTCAGAGTCCATCATTAATAGAGCAGATCCCAGAGTCCATCAATGATAGAGCAGATCCCAGATTCCATCAATCATAGAGCAGATCCCAGAATCCATCAATGATAGAGCACATCCCAGTGTCCATCAATGATAGAGCAGATTCCAGAGTCCATCAATGATAGAGCAGATTCCAGAGTCCATCAATGATAGAGCAGATCCCAGAATCCATCAATGATAGAGCAGATCCCAGAATCCATCAATGATAGAGCAGATCCCAGAGTCCATCAATTATAGAGCAGATCCCAGAATCCATCAATCATAGAGCAGATCCCAGAATCCATCAATGATAGAGCAGATCCCAGAGTCCATCAATGATAGAGCAGATTCCAGAATCCATCAATCATAGAGCAGATCTCAGAGTCCATCAATGATAGAGCAGATCCCAGAGTCCATCAATCATAGAGCAGATCCCAGAGTCCATCATTAATAGAGCAGATCCCAAAGTCCATCAATCATAGAGCAGATCTGAGAGTCCATCAATGATAGAGCAGATCCCAGAGTCCATTAATGATAGAGCAGATCCCAGAATCCATCAATGATAGAGCAGATCTCAGAGTCCATCAATGATAGAGCAGATCCCAGAGTCCATCAATGATAGAGCAGATCCCAGAATCCATCAATGATAGAGCAGATCCCAGAGTCCATCAATGATAGAGCAGATCCCAGAGTCCATCAATCATAGAGCAGATCCAAGACTCCATCAATCATAGAGCAGATCCCAGAGTCCATCATTAATAGAGCAGATCCCAGAGTCCATCAATGATAGAGCAGATCCCAGAGTCCATCAATCATAGAGCAGATCCCAGATTCCATCAATCATAGAGCAGATCCCAGAGTCCATCAATCATAGAGCAGATCCCAGAGTCCATCAATGATAGAGCAGATCTCAGAGTCCATCAATTATAGAGCAGATCTCAGAGTCCATCAGTGATAGAGCAGATCCCAGAATCCCTCAATGATAGAGCAGATCCCAGAGTCCATCAATCATAGAGCAGATCCCAGGGTCCATCAATGATAGAGCAGATCTCAGAGTCCATCAATCATAGAGCAGATCCCAGAGTCCATCTTTCATAGAGCAAATCTCAGAGTCCATCAATCATAGAGCAGATCCCAGAGTCCATCAATCATAGAGCAGATCCCAGAATCCATCAATCATAGAGCAGATCCCAAAGTCCATCAATCATAGAGCAGATCTGAGAGTCCATCAATCATAGAGCAGATCCCAGAATCCATCAATCATAGAGCAGATCCCAAAGTCCATCAATCATAGAGCAGATCTGAGAGTCCATCAATCATAGAGCAGATCCCAGAGTCCATCAATCATAGAGCAGATCCCAGAGTCCATCATTAATAGAGCAGATCCCAGAGTCCATCAATGATAGAGCAGATCCCAGAGTCCATCAATCATAGAGCAGATCCCAGATTCCATCAATCATAGAGCAGATCCCAGAATCCATCAATGATAGAGCAGATCCCAGTGTCCATCAATGATAAAGCAGATTCCAGAGTCCATCAATGATAGAGCAGAATCCAGAGTCCATCAATGATAGAGCAGATCCCAGAATCCATCAATGATAGAGCAGATCCCAGAATCCATCAATGATAGAGCAGATCCCATAGTCCATCAATGATAGAACAGATCCCAGAGTCCATCAATGATAGAGCAGATCCCAGAGTCCATCAATGATAGAGCAGATTCCAGAGTCCATCAATGATAGAGCAGATCCCAGAGTTCATCAATGATAGAGCAGATCCCAGAATCCATCAATGATAGAGCAGATCCCAGAGTCCATCAATCATAGAGCAGATCCCAGAGTCCATCAATGATAGAGCAGATTCCAGAGTCCATCAATGATAGAGCAGATCCCAGAATCCATCAATGATAGAGCAGATCCCAGAATCCATCAATGATAGAGCAGATCCCAGAGTCCATCAATGATAGAACAGATCCCAGAGTCCATCAATGATAGAGCAGATCCCAGAGTCCATCAATGATAGAGCAGATTCCAGAGTCCATCAATGATAGAGCAGATCCCAGAGTTCATCAATGATAGAGCAGATCCCAGAATCCATCAATGATAGAGCAGATCCCAGAATCCATCAATGATAGAGCAGATCCCAGAGTCCATCAATGATAGAACAGTTCCCAGAGTCCATCAATGATAGAGCAGATCCCAGAGTCCATCAATGATAGAGCAGATTCCAGAGTCCATCAATGATAGAGCAGATTCCAGAGTCCATCAATGATAGAGCAGATCCCAGAGTTCATCAATGATAGAGCAGATCCCAGAATCCATCAATGATAGAGCAGATCCCAGAATCCATCAATGATAGAGCAGATCCCAGAGTCCATCAATGATAGAACAGTTCCCAGAGTCCATCAATGATAGAGCAGATCCCAGAGTCCATCAATGATAGAGCAGATTCCAGAGTCCATCAATGATAGAGCAGATTCCAGAGTCCATCAATGATAGAGCAGATCCCAGAATCCATCAATGATAGAGCAGATCCCAGAATCCATCAATGATAGAGCATATCCCAGAGTCCATCAATTATAGAGCAGATCCCAGAATCCATCAATCATAGAGCAGATCCCAGAATCCAATAATGATAGAGCAGATCCCAGAGTCCATCAATGATAGAGCAGATTCCAGAATCCATCAATTATAGAGCAGATCCCAGAGTCCATCAATGATAGAGCAAATCCCAGAATCCATCAATGATAGAGCAGATCTCAGAGTCCATCAATGATAGAGCAGATCCCAGAGTCCATCAATGATAGAGCAGATCCCAGAATCCATCAATCATAGAGCAGATCCCAGAGTCCATCAATCATAGAGCAGATCTGAGAGTCCATCAATCATAGAGCAGATCCCAAAGTCCATCAATCATAGAGCAGATCTGAGAGTCCATCAATGATAGAGCAGATCCCAGAGTCCATCAATCATAGAGCAGATCCCAGAGTCCATCAATGATAGAGCAGATCCCAGAGTCCATCATTAATAGAGCAGATCCCAGAGTCCATCAATGATAGAGCAGATCCCAGAGTCCATCAATCATAGAGCAGATCCCAGATTCCATCAATCATAGAGCAGATCCCAGAATCCATCAATGATAGAGCAGATCCCAGTGTCCATCAATGATAAAGCAGATTCCACAGTCCATCAATGATAGAGCAGATTCCAGAGTCCATCAATGATAGAGCAGATCCCAGAATCCATCAATGATAGAGCAGATCCCAGAATCCATCAATGATAGAGCAGATCCCATAGTCCATCAATGATAGAACAGATCCCAGAGTCCATCAATGATAGAGCAGATCCCAGAGTCCATCAATGATAGAGCAGATTCCAGAGTCCATCAATGATAGAGCAGATCCCAGAGTTCATCAATGATAGAGCAGATCCCAGAATCCATCAATGATAGAGCAGATCCCAGAGTCCATCAATCATAGAGCAGATCCCAGAGTCCATCAATGATAGAGCAGATTCCAGAGTCCATCAATGATAGAGCAGATCCCAGAATCCATCAATGATAGAGCAGATCCCAGAATCCATCAATGATAGAGCAGATCCCAGAGTCCATCAATGATAGAACAGATCCCAGAGTCCATCAATGATAGAGCAGATCCCAGAGTCCATCAATGATAGAGCAGATTCCAGAGTCCATCAATGATAGAGCAGATCCCAGAGTTCATCAATGATAGAGCAGATCCCAGAGTCCATCAATGATAGAGCAGATCCCAGAGTCCATCAATCATAGAGCAGATCCCAGAGTCCATCAATTATAGAGCAGATCCCAGAATCCATCAATCATAGAGCAGATCCCAGAATCCATCAATCATAGAGCAGATCCCAGAATCCATCAATGATAGAGCAGATCCCAGAGTCCATCAATGATAGAGCAGATTCCAGAATCCATCAATTATAGAGCAGATCCCAGAGTCCATCAATGATAGAGCAAATCCCAGAATCCATCAATGATAGAGCAGATCTCAGAGTCCATCAATGATAGAGCAAATCCCAGAATCCATCAATGATAGAGCAGATCTCAGAGTCCATCAATGATAGAGCAGATCCCAGAGTCCATCAATCATAGAGCAGATCCCAGATTCCATCAATCATAGAGCAGATCCCAGAATCCATCAATGATAGAGCAGATCCCAGTGTCCATCAATGATAAAGCAGATTCCAGAGTCCATCAATGATAGAGCAGATTCCAGAGTCCATCAATGATAGAGCAGATCCCAGAATCCATCAATGATAGAGCAGATCCCAGAATCCATCAATGATAGAGCAGATCCCATAGTCCATCAATGATAGAACAGATCCCAGAGTCCATCAATGATAGAGCAGATCCCAGAGTCCATCAATGATAGAGCAGATTCCAGAGTCCATCAATGATAGAGCAGATCCCAGAGTTCATCAATGATAGAGCAGATCCCAGAATCCATCAATGATAGAGCAGATCCCAGAGTCCATCAATCATAGAGCAGATCCCAGAGTCCATCAATGATAGAGCAGATTCCAGAGTCCATCAATGATAGAGCAGATCCCAGAATCCATCAATGATAGAGCAGATCCCAGAATCCATCAATGATAGAGCAGATCCCAGAGTCCATCAATGATAGAACAGATCCCAGAGTCCATCAATGATAGAGCAGATCCCAGAGTCCATCAATGATAGAGCAGATTCCAGAGTCCATCAATGATAGAGCAGATCCCAGAGTTCATCAATGATAGAGCAGATCCCAGAGTCCATCAATGATAGAGCAGATCCCAGAGTCCATCAATCATAGAGCAGATCCCAGAGTCCATCAATTATAGAGCAGATCCCAGAATCCATCAATCATAGAGCAGATCCCAGAATCCATCAATCATAGAGCAGATCCCAGAATCCATCAATGATAGAGCAGATCCCAGAGTCCATCAATGATAGAGCAGATCTCAGAGTCCATCAATTATAGATCAGATCCCAGAATCCATCAATCATAGAGCAGATCCCAGAATCCATCAATGATAGAGCAGATTCCAGAATCCATCAATTATAGAGCAGATCCCAGAGTCCATCAATGATAGAGCAAATCCCAGAATCCATCAATGATAGAGCAGATCCCAGAATCCATCAATGATAGAGCAGATTCCAGAATCCATCAATGATAGAGCAGATCCCAAAGTCCATCAATCATAGAGCAGATCCCAGAGTCCATCAATGATAGAGCAGATCTCAGAGTCCATCAATGATAGAGCAGATCCCAGAATCCATCAATGATAGAGCAGATCCCAAAGTCCATAAATCATAGAGCAGATCCCAAAGTCCATCAATGATAGAGCAGATCCCAGAGTCCATCAATGATAGAGCAGATCCCAGAATCCATCAATGATAGAGCAGATCTCAGAGTCCATCAATGATAGAGCAGATCCCAGAGTCCATCAATGATAGAGCAGATCCCAGAATCCATCAATGATAGAGCAGATCCCAGAGTCCATCAATGATAGAGCAGATCTCAGAGTCCATCATTAATAGAGCAGATCCCAGAGTCCATCAATGATAGAGCAGATCCCAGATTCCATCAATCATAGAGCAGATCCCAGAATCCATCAATGATAGAGCACATCCCAGAGTCCATCAATGATAGAGCAGATCCCAGTGTCCATCAATGATAGAGCAGATTCCAGAGTCCATCAATGATAGAGCAGATTCCAGAGTCCATCAATGATAGAGCAGATCCCAGAATCCATCAATGATAGAGCAGATCCCAGAATCCATCAATGATAGAGCAGATCCCAGAGTCCATCAATTATAGAGCAGATCCCAGAGTCCATCAATGATAGAGCAGATCCCAGAATACATCAATGATAGAGCAGATCCCAGAGTCCACAAATGACAGAGCAGATTCCAGAATCCATCAATCATAGAGCAGATCTCAGAGTCCATCAATGATAGAGCAGATCCCAGAGTCCATCAATGATAGAGCAGATCCCAGAATCCATCAATCATAGAGCAGATCCCAGAGTCCATCAATCATAGAGCAGATCCCAGAGTCCATCAATCATAGAGCAGATCCCAAAGTCCATCAATCATAGAGCAGATCTGAGAGTCCATCAATGATAGAGCAGATTCCAGAATCCATCAATTATAGAGCAGATCCCAGAGTCCATCAATGATAGAGCAAATCCCAGAATCCATCAATGATAGAGCAGATCTCAGAGTCCATCAATGATAGAGCAGATCCCAGAGTCCATCAATGATAGAGCAGATCCCAGAATCCATCAATCATAGAGCAGATCCCAGAGTCCATCAATCATAGAGCAGATCTGAGAGTCCATCAATCATAGAGCAGATCCCAAAGTCCATCAATCATAGAGCAGATCTGAGAGTCCATCAATGATAGAGCAGATCCCAGAGTCCATCAATCATAGAGCAGATCCCAGAGTCCATCAATCATAGAGCAGATCCCAGAGTCCATCATTAATAGAGCAGATCCCAGAGTCCATCAATGATAGAGCAGATCCCAGAGTCCATCAATCATAGAGCAGATCCCAGATTCCATCAATCATAGAGCAGATCCCAGAATCCATCAATGATAGAGCAGATCCCAGAGTCCATCAATGATAGAGCAGATCCCAGAGTCCATCAATGATAGAGCAGATTCCAGAGTCCATCAATGATAGAGCAGATCCCAGAGTTCATCAATGATAGAGCAGATCCCAGAATCCATCAATGATAGAGCAGATCCCAGAGTCCATCAATCATAGAGCAGATCCCAGAGTCCATCAATGATAGAGCAGATTCCAGAGTCCATCAATGATAGAGCAGATCCCAGAATCCATCAATGATAGAGCAGATCCCAGAATCCATCAATGATAGAGCAGATCCCAGAGTCCATCAATGATAGAACAGATCCCAGAGTCCATCAATGATAGAGCAGATCTCAGAGTCCATCAATGATAGAGCAGATTCCAGAGTCCATCAATGATAGAGCAGATCCCAGAGTTCATCAATGATAGAGCAGATCCCAGAATCCATCAATGATAGAGCAGATCCCAGAATCCATCAATGATAGAGCAGATCCCAGAGTCCATCAATGATAGAACAGTTCCCAGAGTCCATCAATGATAGAGCAGATCCCAGAGTCCATCAATGATAGAGCAGATTCCAGAGTCCATCAATGATAGAGCAGATTCCAGAGTCCATCAATGATAGAGCAGATCCCAGAATCCATCAATGATAGAGCAGATCCCAGAATCCATCAATGATAGAGCAGATCCCAGAGTCCATCAATTATAGAGCAGATCCCAGAATCCATCAATCATAGAGCAGATCCCAGAATCCATCAATGATAGAGCAGATCCCAGAGTCCATCAATGATAGAGCAGATTCCAGAATCCATCAATCATAGAGCAGATCTCAGAGTCCATGAATGATAGAGCAGATCCCAGAGTCCATCAATGATAGAGCAGATCCCAGAATCCATCAATCATAGAGCAGATCCCAGAGTCCATCAATCATAGAGCAGATCTGAGAGTCCATCAATCATAGAGCAGATCCCAGAGTCCATCAATCATAGAGCAGATCTGAGAGTCCATCAATGATAGAGCAGATTCCAGAATCCATCAATTATAGAGCAGATCCCAGAGTCCATCAATGATAGAGCAAATCCCAGAATCCATCAATGATAGAGCAGATCTCAGAGTCCATCAATGATAGAGCAGATCCCAGAGTCCATCAATGATAGAGCAGATCCCAGAATCCATCAATCATAGAGCAGATCCCAGAGTCCATCAATCATAGAGCAGATCTGAGAGTCCATCAATCATAGAGCAGATCCCAAAGTCCATCAATCATAGAGCAGATCTGAGAGTCCATCAATGATAGAGCAGATCCCAGAGTCCATCAATCATAGAGCAGATCCCAGAGTCCATCAATCATAGAGCAGATCCCAGAGTCCATCATTAATAGAGCAGATCCCAGAGTCCATCAATGATAGAGCAGATCCCAGAGTCCATCAATAATAGAGCAGATCCCACATTCCATCAATCATAGAGCAGATCCCAGAATCCATCAATGATAGAGCAGATCCCAGTGTCCATCAATGATAAAGCAGATTCCAGAGTCCATCAATGATAGAGCAGATTCCAGAGTCCATCAATGATAGAGCAGATCCCAGAATCCATCAATGATAGAGCAGATCCCAGAATCCATCAATGATAGAGCAGATCCCATAGTCCATCAATGATAGAACAGATCCCAGAGTCCATCAATGATAGAGCAGATCCCAGAGTCCATCAATGATAGAGCAGATTCCAGAGTCCATCAATGATAGAGCAGATCCCAGAGTTCATCAATGATAGAGCAGATCCCAGAATCCATCAATGATAGAGCAGATCCCAGAGTCCATTAATCATAGAGCAGATCCCAGAGTCCATCAATGATAGAGCAGATTCCAGAGTCCATCAATGATAGAGCAGATCCCAGAATCCATCAATGATAGAGCAGATCCCAGAATCCATCAATGATAGAGCAGATCCAAGAGTCCATCAATGATAGAACAGATCCCAGAGTCCATCAATGATAGAGCAGATCCCAGAGTCCATCAATGATAGAGCAGATTCCAGAGTCCATCAATGATAGAGCAGATCCCAGAGTTCATCAATGATAGAGCAGATCCCAGAATCCATCAATGATAGAGCAGATCCCAGAATCCATCAATGATAGAGCAGATCCCAGAGTCCATCAATGATAGAACAGTTCCCAGAGTCCATCAATGATAGAGCAGATCCCAGAGTCCATCAATGATAGAGCAGATTCCAGAGTCCATCAATGATAGAGCAGATTCCAGAATCCATCAATGATAGAGCAGATCCCAGAATCCATCAATGATAGAGCAGATCCCAGAGTCCATCAATTATAGAGCAGATCCCAGAATCCATCAATCATAGAGCAGATCCCAGAATCCATCAATGATAGAGCAGATCCCAGAGTCCATCAATGATAGAGCAGATTCCAGAATCCATCAATCATAGAGCAGATCTCAGAGTCCATCAATGATAGAGCAGATCCCAGAGTCCATCAATGATAGAGCAGATCCCAGAATCCATCAATCATAGAGCAGATCCCAGAGTCCATCAATCATAGAGCAGATCTGAGAGTCCATCAATCATAGAGCAGATCCCAAAGTCCATCAATCATAGAGCAGATCTGAGAGTCCATCAAAGATAGAGCAGATTCCAGAATCCATCAATTATAGAGCAGATCCCAGAGTCCATCAATGATAGAGCAAATCCCAGAATCCATCAATGATAGAGCAGATCTCAGAGTCCATCAATGATAGAGCAGATCCCAGAGTCCATCAATGATAGAGCAGATCCCAGAATCCATCAATCATAGAGCAGATCCCAGAGTCCATCAATCATAGAGCAGATCTGAGAGTCCATCAATCATAGAGCAGATCCCAAAGTCCATCAATCATAGAGCAGATCTGAGAGTCCATCAATGATAGAGCAGATCCCAGAGTCCATCAATCATAGAGCAGATCCCAGAGTCCATCAATCATAGAGCAGATCCCAGAGTCCATCATTAATAGAGCAGATCCCAGAGTCCATCAATGATAGAGCAGATCCCAGAGTCCATCAATCATAGAGCAGATCCCAGATTCCATCAATCATAGAGCAGATCCCAGAATCCATCAATGATAGAGCAGATCCCAGTGTCCATCAATGATAAAGCAGATTCCAGAGTCCATCAATGATAGAGCAGATTCCAGAGTCCATCAATGATAGAGCAGATCCCAGAATCCATCAATGATAGAGCAGATCCCGGAATCCATCAATGATAGAGCAGATCCCATAGTCCATCAATGATAGAACAGATCCCAGAGTCCATCAATGATAGAGCAGATCCCAGAGTCCATCAATGATAGAGCAGATTCCAGAGTCCATCAATGATAGAGCAGATTCCAGAGTTCATCAATGATAGAGCAGATCCCAGAATCCATCAATGATAGAGCAGATCCCAGAGTCCATCAATCATAGAGCAGATCCCAGAGTCCATCAATGATAGAGCAGATTCCAGAGTCCATCAATGATAGAGCAGATCCCAGAATCCATCAATGATAGAGCAGATCCCAGAATCCATCAATGATAGAGCAGATCCCAGAGTCCATCAATGATAGAACAGATCCCAGAGTCCATCAATGATAGAGCAGATCCCAGAGTCCATCAATGATAGAGCAGATTCCAGAGTCCATCAATGATAGAGCAGATCCCAGAGTTCATCAATGATAGAGCAGATCCCAGAATCCATCAATGATAGAGCAGATCCCAGAATCCATCAATCATAGAGCAGATCCCAGAGTCCATCAATGATAGAACAGTTCCCAGAGTCCATCAATGATAGAGCAGATCCCAGAGTCCATCAATGATAGAGCAGATTCCAGAGTCCATCAATGATAGAGCAGATTCCAGAGTCCATCAATGATAGAGCAGATCCCAGAATCCATCAATGATAGAGCAGATCCCAGAATCCATCAATGATAGAGCATATCCCAGAGTCCATCAATTATAGAGCAGATCCCAGAATCCATCAATCATAGAGCAGATCCCAGAATCCAATAATGATAGAGCAGATCCCAGAGTCCATCAATGATAGAGCAGATTCCAGAATCCATCAATTATAGAGCAGATCCCAGAGTCCATCAATGATAGAGCAAATCCCAGAATCCATCAATGATAGAGCAGATCTCAGAGTCCATCAATGATAGAGCAGATCCCAGAGTCCATCAATGATAGAGCAGATCCCAGAATCCATCAATCATAGAGCAGATCCCAGAGTCCATCAATCATAGAGCAGATCTGAGAGTCCATCAATCATAGAGCAGATCCCAAAGTCCATCAATCATAGAGCAGATCTGAGAGTCCATCAATGATAGAGCAGATCCCAGAGTCCATCAATCATAGAGCAGATCCCAGAGTCCATCAATGATAGAGCAGATCCCAGAGTCCATCATTAATAGAGCAGATCCCAGAGTCCATCAATGATAGAGCAGATCCCAGAGTCCATCAATCATAGAGCAGATCCCAGATTCCATCAATCATAGAGCAGATCCCAGAATCCATCAATGATAGAGCAGATCCCAGTGTCCATCAATGATAAAGCAGATTCCAGAGTCCATCAATGATAGAGCAGATTCCAGAGTCCATCAATGATAGAGCAGATCCCAGAATCCATCAATGATAGAGCAGATCCCAGAATCCATCAATGATAGAGCAGATCCCATAGTCCATCAATGATAGAACAGATCCCAGAGTCCATCAATGATAGAGCAGGTCCCAGAGTCCATCAATGATAGAGCAGATTCCAGAGTCCATCAATGATAGAGCAGATCCCAGAGTTCATCAATGATAGAGCAGATCCCAGAATCCATCAATGATAGAGCAGATCCCAGAGTCCATCAATCATAGAGCAGATCCCAGAGTCCATCAATGATAGAGCAGATTCCAGAGTCCATCAATGATAGAGCAGATCCCAGAATCCATCAATGATAGAGCAGATCCCAGAATCCATCAATGATAGAGCAGATCCCAGAGTCCATCAATGATAGAACAGATCCCAGAGTCCATCAATGATAGAGCAGATCCCAGAGTCCATCAATGATAGAGCAGATTCCAGAGTCCATCAATGATAGAGCAGATCCCAGAGTTCATCAATGATAGAGCAGATCCCAGAGTCCATCAATGATAGAGCAGATCCCAGAGTCCATCAATCATAGAGCAGATCCCAGAGTCCATCAATGATAGAGCAGATCCCAGAATCCATCAATCATAGAGCAGATCCCAGAATCCATCAATCATAGAGCAGATCCCAGAATCCATCAATGATAGAGCAGATCCCAGAGTCCATCAATGATAGAGCAGATTCCAGAATCCATCAATTATAGAGCAGATCCCAGAGTCCATCAATGATAGAGCAAATCCCAGAATCCATCAATGATAGAGCAGATCTCAGAGTCCATCAATGATAGAGCAAATCCCAGAATCCATCAATGATAGAGCAGATCTCAGAGTCCATCAATGATAGAGCAGATCCCAGAGTCCATCAATCATAGAGCAGATCCCAGATTCCATCAATCATAGAGCAGATCCCAGAATCCATCAATGATAGAGCAGATCCCAGTGTCCATCAATGATAAAGCAGATTCCAGAGTCCATCAATGATAGAGCAGATTCCAGAGTCCATCAATGATAGAGCAGATCCCAGAATCCATCAATGATAGAGCAGATCCCAGAATCCATCAATGATAGAGCAGATCCCATAGTCCATCAATGATAGAACAGATCCCAGAGTCCATCAATGATAGAGCAGATCCCAGAGTCCATCAATGATAGAGCAGATTCCAGAGTCCATCAATGATAGAGCAGATCCCAGAGTTCATCAATGATAGAGCAGATCCCAGAATCCATCAATGATAGAGCAGATCCCAGAGTCCATCAATGATAGAGCAGATCCCAGAGTCCATCAATCATAGAGCAGATTCCAGAGTCCATCAATGATAGAGCAGATCCCAGAATCCATCAATGATAGAGCAGATCCCAGAATCCATCAATGATAGAGCAGATCCCAGAGTCCATCAATGATAGAACAGATCCCAGAGTCCATCAATGATAGAGCAGATCCCAGAGTCCATCAATGATAGAGCAGATTCCAGAGTCCATCAATGATAGAGCAGATCCCAGAGTTCATCAATGATAGAGCAGATCCCAGAGTCCATCAATGATAGAGCAGATCCCAGAGTCCATCAATCATAGAGCAGATCCCAGAGTCCATCAATTATAGAGCAGATCCCAGAATCCATCAATCATAGAGCAGATCCCAGAATCCATCAATCATAGAGCAGATCCCAGAATCCATCAATGATAGAGCAGATCCCAGAGTCCATCAATGATAGAGCAGATTCCAGAATCCATCAATTATAGAGCAGATCCCAGAGTCCATCAATGATAGAGCAGATCCCAGAGTCCATCAATCATAGAGCAGATCCCAGAATCCATCAATCATAGAGCAGATCCCAGAGTCCATCAATCATAGAGCAGATCCCAGAATCCATCAATCATAGAGCAGATCCCAGAGTCCATCAATGATAGAGCAGATCTCAGAGTCCATCAATTATAGATCAGATCCCAGAATCCATCAATCATAGAGCAGATCCCAGAATCCATCAATGATAGAGCAGATTCCAGAATCCATCAATTATAGAGCAGATCCCAGAGTCCATCAATGATAGAGCAAATCCCAGAATCCATCAATGATAGAGCAGATTCCAGAGTCCATCAATAATAGAGCAGATCCCAGAATCCATCAATGATAGAGCAGATCCCAAAGTCCATCAATCATAGAGCAGATCCCAAAGTCCATCAATGATAGAGCAGATCCCAGAGTCCAACAATGATAGAGCAGATCTCAGAGTCCATCAATGATAGAGCAGATCCCAGAATCCATCAATGATAGAGCAGATCCCAAAGTCCATCAATCATAGAGCAGATCCCAAAGTCCATCAATGATAGAGCAGATCCCAGAGTCCATCAATGATAGAGCAGATCCCAGAATCCATCAATGATAGAGCAGATCTCAGAGTCCATCAATGATAGAGCAGATCCCAGAGTCCATCAATGATAGAGCAGATCCCAGAATCCATCAATGATAGAGCAGATCTCAGAGTCCATCATTAATAGAGCAGATCCCAGAGTCCATCAATGATAGAGCAGATCCCAGATTCCATCAATCATAGAGCAGATCCCAGAATCCATCAATGATAGAGCACATCCCAGTGTCCATCAATGATAGAGCAGATTCCAGAGTCCATCAATGATAGAGCAGATTCCAGAGTCCATCAATGATAGAGCAGATCCCAGAATCCATCAATGATAGAGCAGATCCCAGAATCCATCAATGATAGAGCAGATCCCAGAGTCCATCAATTATAGAGCAGATCCCAGAATCCATCAATCATAGAGCAGATCCCAGAATCCATCAATGATAGAGCAGATCCCAGAGTCCATCAATGATAGAGCAGATTCCAGAATCCATCAATCATAGAGCAGATCTCAGAGTCCATCAATGATAGAGCAGATCCCAGAGTCCATCAATCATAGAGCAGATCCCAGAGTCCATCATTAATAGATCAGATCCCAAAGTCCATCAATCATAGAGCAGATCTGAGAGTCCATCAATGATAGAGCAGATCCCAGAGTCCATTAATGATAGAGCAGATCCCAGAATCCATCAATGATAGAGCAGATCTCAGAGTCCATCAATGATAGAGCAGATCCCAGAGTCCATCAATGATAGAGCAGATCCCAGAATCCATCAATGATAGAGCAGATCCCAGAGTCCATCAATGATAGAGCAGATCCCAGAGTCCATCAATCATAGAGCAGATCCAAGACTCCATCAATCATAGAGCAGATCCCAGAGTCCATCATTAATAGAGCAGATCCCAGAGTCCATCAATGATAGAGCAGATCCCAGAGTCCATCAATCATAGAGCAGATCCCAGATTCCATCAATCATAGAGCAGATCCCAGAGTCCATCAATCATAGAGCAGATCCCAGAGTCCATCAATGATAGAGCAGATCTCAGAGTCCATCAATTATAGAGCAGATCTCAGAGTCCATCAGTGATAGAGCAGATCCCAGAATCCCTCAATGATAGAGCAGATCCCAGAGTCCATCAATCATAGAGCAGATCCCAGGGTCCATCAATGATAGAGCAGATCTCAGAGTCCATCAATCATAGAGCAGATCCCAGAGTCCATCTTTCATAGAGCAAATCTCAGAGTCCATCAATCATAGAGCAGATCCCAGAGTCCATCAATCATAGAGCAGATCCCAGAATCCATCAATCATAGAGCAGATCCCAAAGTCCATCAATCATAGAGCAGATCTGAGAGTCCATCAATCATAGAGCAGATCCCAGAATCCATCAATCATAGAGCAGATCCCAAAGTCCATCAATCATAGAGCAGATCTGAGAGTCCATCAATCATAGAGCAGATCCCAGAGTCCATCAATCATAGAGCAGATCCCAGAGTCCATCATTAATAGAGCAGATCCCAGAGTCCATCAATGATAGAGCAGATCCCAGAGTCCATCAATCATAGAGCAGATCCCAGATTCCATCAATCATAGAGCAGATCCCAGAATCCATCAATGATAGAGCAGATCCCAGTGTCCATCAATGATAAAGCAGATTCCAGAGTCCATCAATGATAGAGCAGATTCCAGAGTCCATCAATGATAGAGCAGATCCCAGAATCCATCAATGATAGAGCAGATCCCAGAATCCATCAATGATAGAGCAGATCCCATAGTCCATCAATGATAGAACAGATCCCAGAGTCCATCAATGATAGAGCAGATCCCAGAGTCCATCAATGATAGAGCAGATTCCAGAGTCCATCAATGATAGAGCAGATCCCAGAGTTCATCAATGATAGAGCAGATCCCAGAATCCATCAATGATAGAGCAGATCCCAGAGTCCATCAATCATAGAGCAGATCCCAGAGTCCATCAATGATAGAGCAGATTCCAGAGTCCATCAATGATAGAGCAGATCCCAGAATCCATCAATGATAGAGCAGATCCCAGAATCCATCAATGATAGAGCAGATCCCAGAGTCCATCAATGATAGAACAGATCCCAGAGTCCATCAATGATAGAGCAGATCCCAGAGTCCATCAATGATAGAGCAGATTCCAGAGTCCATCAATGATAGAGCAGATCCCAGAGTTCATCAATGATAGAGCAGATCCCAGAATCCATCAATGATAGAGCAGATCCCAGAATCCATCAATGATAGAGCAGATCCCAGAGTCCATCAATGATAGAACAGTTCCCAGAGTCCATCAATGATAGAGCAGATCCCAGAGTCCATCAATGATAGAGCAGATTCCAGAGTCCATCAATGATAGAGCAGATTCCAGAGTCCATCAATGATAGAGCAGATCCCAGAATCCATCAATGATAGAGCAGATCCCAGAATCCATCAATGATAGAGCATATCCCAGAGTCCATCAATTATAGAGCAGATCCCAGAATCCATCAATCATAGAGCAGATCCCAGAATCCAATAATGATAGAGCAGATCCCAGAGTCCATCAATGATAGAGCAAATCCCAGAATCCATCAATGATAGAGCAGATCTCAGAGTCCATCAATGATAGAGCAGATCCCAGAGTCCATCAATGATAGAGCAGATCCCAGAATCCATCAATCATAGAGCAGATCCCAGAGTCCATCAATCATAGAGCAGATCTGAGAGTCCAGCAATCATAGAGCAGATCCCAAAGTCCATCAATCATAGAGCAGATCTGAGAGTCCATCAATGATAGAGCAGATCCCAGAGTCCATCAATCATAGAGCAGATCCCAGAGTCCATCAATGATAGAGCAGATCCCAGAGTCCATCATTAATAGAGCAGATCCCAGAGTCCATCAATGATAGAGCAGATCCCAGAGTCCATCAATCATAGAGCAGATCCCAGATTCCATCAATCATAGAGCAGATCCCAGAATCCATCAATGATAGAGCAGATCCCAGTGTCCATCAATGATAAAGCAGATTCCACAGTCCATCAATGATAGAGCAGATTCCAGAGTCCATCAATGATAGAGCAGATCCCAGAATCCATCAATGATAGAGCAGATCCCAGAATCCATCAATGATAGAGCAGATCCCATAGTCCATCAATGATAGAACAGATCCCAGAGTCCATCAATGATAGAGCAGATCCCAGAGTCCATCAATGATAGAGCAGATTCCAGAGTCCATCAATGATAGAGCAGATCCCAGAGTTCATCAATGATAGAGCAGATCCCAGAATCCATCAATGATAGAGCAGATCCCAGAGTCCATCAATCATAGAGCAGATCCCAGAGTCCATCAATGATAGAGCAGATTCCAGAGTCCATCAATGATAGAGCAGATCCCAGAATCCATCAATGATAGAGCAGATCCCAGAATCCATCAATGATAGAGCAGATCCCAGAGTCCATCAATGATAGAACAGATCCCAGAGTCCATCAATGATAGAGCAGATCCCAGAGTCCATCAATGATAGAGCAGATTCCAGAGTCCATCAATGATAGAGCAGATCCCAGAGTTCATCAATGATAGAGCAGATCCCAGAGTCCATCAATGATAGAGCAGATCCCAGAGTCCATCAATCATAGAGCAGATCCCAGAGTCCATCAATTATAGAGCAGATCCCAGAATCCATCAATCATAGAGCAGATCCCAGAATCCATCAATCATAGAGCAGATCCCAGAATCCATCAATGATAGAGCAGATCCCAGAGTCCATCAATGATAGAGCAGATTCCAGAATCCATCAATTATAGAGCAGATCCCAGAGTCCATCAATGATAGAGCAAATCCCAGAATCCATCAATGATAGAGCAGATCTCAGAGTCCATCAATGATAGAGCAAATCCCAGAATCCATCAATGATAGAGCAGATCTCAGAGTCCATCAATGATAGAGCAGATCCCAGAGTCCATCAATCATAGAGCAGATCCCAGATTCCATCAATCATAGAGCAGATCCCAGAATCCATCAATGATAGAGCAGATCCCAGTGTCCATCAATGATAAAGCAGATTCCAGAGTCCATCAATGATAGAGCAGATTCCAGAGTCCATCAATGATAGAGCAGATCCCAGAATCCATCAATGATAGAGCAGATCCCAGAATCCATCAATGATAGAGCAGATCCCATAGTCCATCAATGATAGAACAGATCCCAGAGTCCATCAATGATAGAGCAGATCCCAGAGTCCATCAATGATAGAGCAGATTCCAGAGTCCATCAATGATAGAGCAGATCCCAGAGTTCATCAATGATAGAGCAGATCCCAGAATCCATCAATGATAGAGCAGATCCCAGAGTCCATCAATCATAGAGCAGATCCCAGAGTCCATCAATGATAGAGCAGATTCCAGAGTCCATCAATGATAGAGCAGATCCCAGAATCCATCAATGATAGAGCAGATCCCAGAATCCATCAATGATAGAGCAGATCCCAGAGTCCATCAATGATAGAACAGATCCCAGAGTCCATCAATGATAGAGCAGATCCCAGAGTCCATCAATGATAGAGCAGATTCCAGAGTCCATCAATGATAGAGCAGATCCCAGAGTTCATCAATGATAGAGCAGATCCCAGAGTCCATCAATGATAGAGCAGATCCCAGAGTCCATCAATCATAGAGCAGATCCCAGAGTCCATCAATTATAGAGCAGATCCCAGAATCCATCAATCATAGAGCAGATCCCAGAATCCATCAATCATAGAGCAGATCCCAGAATCCATCAATGATAGAGCAGATCCCAGAGTCCATCAATGATAGAGCAGATTCCAGAATCCATCAATTATAGAGCAGATCCCAGAGTCCATCAATGATAGAGCAAATCCCAGAATCCATCAATGATAGAGCAGATCTCAGAGTCCATCAATGATAGAGCAGATCCCAGAGTCCATCAATGATAGAGCAGATCCCAGAATCCATCAATGATAGAGCAGATCCCAGAGTCCATCAATCATAGAGCAGATCCCAGAATCCATCAATCATAGAGCAGATCCCAGAGTCCATCAATCATAGAGCAGATCCCAGAATCCATCAATCATAGAGCAGATCCCAGAGTCCATCAATGATAGAGCAGATCTCAGAGTCCATCAATTATAGATCAGATCCCAGAATCCATCAATCATAGAGCAGATCCCAGAATCCATCAATGATAGAGCAGATTCCAGAGTCCATCAATAATAGAGCAGATCCCAGAATCCATCAATGATAGAGCAGATCCCAAAGTCCATCATCATAGAGCAGATCCCAAAGTCCATCAATGATAGAGCAGATCCCAGAGTCCAACAATGATAGAGCAGATCTCAGAGTCCATCAATGATAGAGCAGATCCCAGAATCCATCAATGATAGAGCAGATCCCAAAGTCCATCAATCATAGAGCAGATCCCAAAGTCCATCAATGATAGAGCAGATCCCAGAGTCCATCAATGATAGAGCAGATCCCAGAATCCATCAATGATAGAGCAGATCTCAGAGTCCATCAATGATAGAGCAGATCCCAGAGTCCATCAATGATAGAGCAGATCCCAGAATCCATCAATGATAGAGCAGATCTCAGAGTCCATCATTAATAGAGCAGATCCCAGAGTCCATCAATGATAGAGCAGATCCCAGAGTCCATCAATCATAGAGCAGATCCCAGATTCCATCAATCATAGAGCAGATCCCAGAATCCATCAATGATAGAGCACATCCCAGTGTCCATCAATGATAGAGCAGATTCCAGAGTCCATCAATGATAGAGCAGATTCCAGAGTCCATCAATGATAGAGCAGATCCCAGAATCCATCAATGATAGAGCAGATCCCAGAATCCATCAATGATAGAGCAGATCCCAGAGTCCATCAATTATAGAGCAGATCCCAGAATCCATCAATCATAGAGCAGATCCCAGAATCCATCAATGATAGAGCAGATCCCAGAGTCCATCAATGATAGAGCAGATTCCAGAATCCATCAATCATAGAGCAGATCTCAGAGTCCATCAATGATAGAGCAGATCCCAGAGTCCATCAATCATAGAGCAGATCCCAGAGTCCATCATTAATAGAGCAGATCCCAAAGTCCATCAATCATAGAGCAGATCTGAGAGTCCATCAATGATAGAGCAGATCCCAGAGTCCATTAATGATAGAGCAGATCCCAGAATCCATCAATGATAGAGCAGATCTCAGAGTCCATCAATGATAGAGCAGATCCCAGAGTCCATCAATGATAGAGCAGATCCCAGAATCCATCAATGATAGAGCAGATCCCAGAGTCCATCAATGATAGAGCAGATCCCAGAGTCCATCAATCATAGAGCAGATCCAAGACTCCATCAATCATAGAGCAGATCCCAGAGTCCATCATTAATAGAGCAGATCCCAGAGTCCATCAATGATAGAGCAGATCCCAGAGTCCATCAATCATAGAGCAGATCCCAGATTCCATCAATCATAGAGCAGATCCCAGAGTCCATCAATCATAGAGCAGATCCCAGAGTCCATCAATGATAGAGCAGATCTCAGAGTCCATCAATTATAGAGCAGATCTCAGAGTCCATCAGTGATAGAGCAGATCCCAGAATCCCTCAATGATAGAGCAGATCCCAGAGTCCATCAATCATAGAGCAGATCCCAGGGTCCATCAATGATAGAGCAGATCTCAGAGTCCATCAATCATAGAGCAGATCCCAGAGTCCATCTTTCATAGAGCAAATCTCAGAGTCCATCAATCATAGAGCAGATCCTAGAGTCCATCAATCATAGAGCAGATCCCAGAATCCATCAATCATAGAGCAGATCCCAAAGTCCATCTATGATAGAGCAGATCTCAGAGTCCATCTATGATAGAGCAGATCCCAGAGTCCATCAATGATAGAGAAGATCCCAGAGTCCATCAATGATAGAGCAGATCCCAGAGTCCATCAATGATAGAGCAGATCCAAGAGTCCATCAATGATAGAGCAGATCCCAGAGTCCATCAATCATAGAGCAGATCCCAAAGTCCATCTATGATAGAGCAGATCTCAGAGTCCATCTATGATAGAGCAGATCTCAGAGTCCATCAATCATAGAGCAGATCCCAGAGTCCATCAATCATAGAGCAGATCCCAGGGAGTCCATCAATGATAGAGCAGATACCAGTGTCCATCAATGATAGAGCAGATTCCAGAGTCCATCAATCATAGAGCAGATCCCAGAGTCCATCTTTCATAGAGCAGACCTCAGAGTCCATCAATGATAGAGCAGATCTCAGAGTCCATCAATCATAGAGCAGACCTCAGAGTCCATCAATGATAGAGCAGATCCCAGAATCCATCAATCATAGAGCAGATCCCAGAGTCCATCAATCATAGAGCAGATCCCAGAGTCCATCAATCATAGAGCAGATCCCAGAGTCCATCAATGATAGAGCAGATCTCAGAGTCCATCAATCATAGAGCAGACCTCAGAGTCCATCAATCATAGAGAAGATCCCAGAATCCATCAATCATAGAGCAGATCCCAGAGCCAATCAATCATAGAGCAGATCTCAGAGTCCATCAATCATAGAGCAGATCCCAGAGTCCATCAATCATAGAGCATATCCCAGAGTCCATCAATTATAGAGCAGATCTCAGAGTCCATCAATGATAGAGCAGATCCCAGAGTCCATCAATGATAGAGCAGATCCCAGAGTCCATCAATGATAGAGCAGATCCCAGAGTCCATCAATGATAGAGCAGATCCCAGAGTCCATCAATCATAGAGCAGATCCCAGAGTCCATCAATGATAGAGCAGATCCCAGAGTCCATCATTAATAGAGCAGATCCCAGAGTCCATCAATCATAGAGCAGATCCCAGAGTCCATCAATAATAGAGCAGATCCCAGAGTCCATCATTAATAGAGCAGATCCCAGAGTTAATCAATCATAGAGCAGATCCCAGAGTCCATCAATCATAGAGCCCATCCCAGAGTCCATCAATGATAGAGCAGATCCCAGGGTCCATCAATGATAGAGCAGATCCCAGTGTCCATCAATGATAGAGCAGATCTCAGAATCTATCAATGATAGAGCAGATCCCAGAATCCATCAATGATAGAGCAGATCCCAGAATCCATCAATGATAGAGCAGATCTCAGAATCCATCAATGATAGAGCATATCCCAGAGTCCATCAATGATAGAGCAGATCCCAGAATCCATCAATGATAGAGCAGATCCCAGAGTCCATCAATGATAGAGCAGATCCCAGAGTCCATCAATCATAGAGCCCATCCCAGAGTCCATCAATGATAGAGCAGATCCCAGGGTCCATCAATGATAGAGCAGATCCCAGAGTCCATCAATGATAGAGCAGATCCCAGGGTCCATCAATGATAGAGCAGATCCCAGAATCCATCAATGATAGAGCAGATCTCAGAATCCATCAATGATAGAGCATATCCCAGAGTCCATCAATGATAGAGCAGATCTCAGAATCCATCAATCATAGAGCAGATCCCAGAGTCCATCAATGATAGAGCAGATCGCAGAGTCCATCAATCATAGAGCAGATCTCAGAGTCCATCAATTATAGAGGGGGAGAGAGTTGAAGG
Source organism: Lithobates septentrionalis (assembly GCA_037952835.1). Classification (NCBI taxonomy): domain Eukaryota; kingdom Metazoa; phylum Chordata; class Amphibia; order Anura; family Ranidae; genus Lithobates; species Lithobates septentrionalis. Next base: position 24,144 of record JBBDGP010005983.1, on the reverse strand, counting down.
CGCTCTCTGGTGGTGAGGGGAGACAGGTGAAGGCGCTCTCTGGTGGTGGAGGGAGAGAGGTGACGACGCTCTTTGGTGGGGGGGGAGAGGTGACGGCGCTCTCTGGTGGTGGGGGGAGAGAGGTTAAGGCGCTCTCTGGTGGTGGGGGAGAGAGGTGAAGGCGCTCTCTGGTGGGGGGGAGAGGTGACGGCGCTCTCTGGTGGTGGGGGGAGACAGGTGAAGGCGCTCTCTAGTGGTGGGGGAGAGAGGTGAAGGCGCTCTCTGGTGGTGGGGGGGAGAGAGGTGACGGTGCTCTCTGGTGGTGGGGGGGAGAGAGGTGATGGCGCTCTCTGGTGGTGGGGGGGAGAGAGGTGACGGCGCTCTCTGGTGGTGGGGGGAGAGAGGTGATGATGCTCTCTGGTCGTGGGGGGGAGAGAGGTGACGGCGCTCTCTGGTGGTGGGGGGGAGAGAGGTGATGACGCTCTCTGGTCGTGGGGGGGAGAGAGGTGACGGCGCTCTCTGGTGGTGAGGGGAGAGAGGTGACGGTGCTCTCTGGTGGTGGGGGGAGAGAGGTGACGGCGTTCTCTGGTGGTGGGGGGAGAGAGGTGACGGCGCTCTCTGGTAGTGGAGGGGAAGAGAGGTGACGGCGCTCTGTTGGTGGGGGGAGAGAGGTGACGGCGCTCTGTTGGTGGGGGGAGAGAGGTGACGGCGCTCTCTGTTGGTGGGGGGGAGAGAGTTGACGGCGCTCTCTGGTGGTGCGGGGGAGAGAGGTGACGGCGCTCTCTGTTGGTGGGGGGGAGAGAGGTGACTGCGCTCTCTGGTGGTGGGGGGAGAGAGGTGACGGCGCTCTCTGGTGGTGGGGGAAGAGAGGTGACGGCGCTCTCTGGTGGTGGGGGGAGAGAGGTGACGGCGCTCTGTTGGTGGGGGGAGAGAGGTGACGGCGCACTCTGTTGGTGGGGGGGAGAGAGGTGACAGTGCTCTCTGGTGGTGGGGGGGAGAGAGGTGACGGCGCTCTCTGGTGGTGGGGGGGAGAGAGGTGACGGCGCTCTCTGGTGGTGAGGGGAGAGAAGTGACGGCGCTCGAGTCTCTGGTGGTGAGGGGTGAGAGGTGACGGCGCTCTCTGGTGGTGGGGGAGAGAGGTGAAGGCGCTCTCTGGTGGTGCGGGGTAGAGAGGTGACGGCGCTCTCTGTTGGTGGGGGGGAGAGAGGTGACGGCGCTCTCTGGTGGTGGGGGCAGAGAGGTGACGGCGCTCTCTGGTGGTGGGGGGAGAGAGGTGACGGCGCTCTCTGGTGGTGGGGGGAGAGAGGTGACGGCGCTCTGTTGGTGGGGGGAGAGAGGTGACGGCGCACTCTGTTGGTGGGGGGGAGAGAGGTGACAGTGCTCTCTGGTGGTGGGGGGGAGAGAGGTGACGGCGCTCTCTGGTGGTGGGGGGGAGAGAGGTGACGGCGCTCTCTGGTGGTGAGGGGAGAGAAGTGACGGCGCTCTCTGGTGGTGAGGGGTGAGAGGTGACGGCGCTCTCTGGTGGTGGGGGGAGAGAGGTGACGGCGTTCTCTGGTGGTGGGGGGAGAGAGGTGACGGCGCTCTATGGTGGTGGGGGGAGAGAGGTGATGGCGCTCTCTGGTGGTGGGGGGGAGAGAGGTGACGGCACTCTCTGGTGGTGGGGGGAGAGAGGTGATGGCGCTCTCTGGTGGGCGGAGAGAGGTGACGGCGCTCTCTGGTGGGGGGGAGAGAGGTGACGGCGCTCTCTAGTGGTGGGGGGAGAGTGGTGACTGCGCTCTCTGGTGATGGGGGGGAGAGAAGTGACGGCGCTCTCTGGTGGTGGGGGAGATAAGTGGCGGCACTCTCTGGTGATGGGGGGAGAGAGGTGACGGCGCTCTCTGGTGGTGGAGGGAGAGAGGTGACGGCGCTCTCTGGTGGTGAGGGGAGAGAGGTGACGGTGCTCTCTGTTGGTGGGGGAGAGAAGTGACGGCGCTCTCTGGTGGTGGGGGAGATAAGTGGCGGCACTCTCTGGTGATGGGGGGAGAGAGGTGACGGCGCTCTCTGGTGGTGGGGGGAGAGAGGTGACGGCGCTCTCTGGTGGTGAGGGGAGAGAGGTGACGGCGCTCTCTGGTGGTGGGGGGAGAGAGGTGACGGCGCTCTCTGGTGGTGGGGGGAGAGAGGTAACGGCGCTCTCTGTTGGTGGGGGGGAGAGGTGGCGGCGCTCTGTTGGTGTGGGGGAGAGAGGTGACGGCGCTCTCTGTTGGTGGGGGGGAGAGAGGTGACGGCGCTCTCTGTTGGTGGGGGAGAGAGGTGACGGCGCTCTGTTGGTGGGGAGAGAGAGGTGACGGTGCTCTGTTGGTGGGGGGGAGAGAGGTGACGGCGCTCTCTAGTGGTGGGGGGGAGAGAGGTGATGGCGCTCTCTGGTGGTGAGGGGAGAGAAGTGACGGCGCTCTCTGGTGGTGAGGGGAGAGAGGTGACGGCGCTCTCTGGTGTCGGGGGGAGAGAGGTGACGCCGCTCTCTGGTGGTGGGGGGAGAGAGGTGACGGCGCTCTCTGGTTGTGGGGGGAGAGAGGTGACGGCGCTCTCTGGTGGTGGGGGGGAGAGAGGTGATGGCGCTCTCTGGTGGGGGGAGAGAGGTGACGGCGCTTTCTGGTGGGGGAGAGAGGTGACGGCGCTCTCTAGTGGTGGGGGGAGAGAGGTGACGGCGCTCTCTGGTGGTGGGGGAGATAGTTGACGGCACTCTCTGGTGGTGGGGGGAGAGAGGTGACGGCGCTCTCTGGTGGTGGGGGGAGAGAGGTGATGGCGCTCTCTGGTGGTGAGGGGAGAGAGGTGACGGCGCTCTCTGGTGGGGGGAGAGAGGTGATGGCGCTCTCTGGTGGTGGGGGGAGAGAGGTGAAGGCACTCTCTGGTGGTGGGGGAGAGAGGTGAAGGCGCTCTCTGGTGGTGGGGGAGAGAGGTAAAGGCGCTCTCTGGTGGTGGGGGGGAGAGAGGTGACGGCGCTCTCTGGTGGTGGGGGGAGAGAGGTGACGGCGCTCTCTGGTGGTGGGGGGAGAGAGGTGACGGCGCTCTCTTGTGGTGGGGGGAGAGAGGTGACGGCGCTCTCTGGTGGTGGGGGGAGAGAGGTGACGGCGCTCTCTGGTGGGGGGGAGAGGTGACGGCGCTCTCTGGTAGTGAGGGGGAGAGAGGTGACGGCGCTCTCTGGTGGTGGGGGGAGAGAGGTGACGGCGCTCTCTTGTGGTGGGGGGGAGAGAGGTGACGGCGCTCTCTGGTGGTGGGGGGAGAGAGGTGACGGCGCTCTCTGGTGTTGGGGGGGAGAGGTGACGGCGCTCTCTGGGGGTGGGGGGAAGAGAGGTGACGGCGCTCCCTGTTGGTGGGGGGGAGAGAGGTGACGGCGCTCTCTGTTGGTAGGGGGAGAGAGGTGACGGCGCTCTGTTGGTGGGGGGGAGAGAGGTGACGGCGGTCTCTGGTGGTGGGGGGGAGAGAGGTGACGGCGCTCTTTGTTGGTGGGGGGGAGAGAGGTGACGGCGGTCTCTGGTGGTGGGGGGGAGAGAGGTGACGGCGCTCTTTGTTGGTGGGGGAGAGAGGTGACGGCGCTCTCTGTTGGTGGGGGGGAGAGAGGTGACGGCATTCTGCTGGTGGGGGGAGAGAGGTGACGGCGCTCTCTATTGGTGGGGGGAGAGAGGTGACGGCGCTCTCTGGTGGTGGGGGGGAGAGAGGTAACGGCGCTCTCTGGTGGTGGGGGAGAGAGGTGACGGCACTCTCTGGTGGGGGGAGAGAGGTAACGGCGCTCTCTGTTGGTGGGGGGAGAGGTGGCGGCGCTCTGTTGGTGTGGGGGAGAGAGGTGACGGCGCTCTCTGTGGTGGGGGGGGAGAGAAGGTGACGGCGCTCTCTGTTGGTGGGGGGAGAGAGGTGACGGCGCTCTGTTGGTGGGGGAGAGAGAGGTGACGGTGCTCTGTTGGTGGGGGGGAGAGAGGTGACGGCGCTCTCTAGTGGTGGGGGGGAGAGAGGTGATGGCGCTCTCTGGTGGTGAGGGGAGAGAAGTGACGGCGCTCTCTGGTGGTGAGGGGAGAGAGGTGACGGCGCTCTCTGGTGTCGGGGGGAGAGAGGTGACGCCGCTCTCTGGTGGTGGGGGGAGAGAGGTGACGGCGCTCTCTGGTTGTGGGGGGAGAGAGGTGACGGCGCTCTCTGGTGGTGGGGGGAGAGAGGTGATGGCGCTCTCTGGTGGGGGGAGAGAGGTGACGGCGCTTTCTGGTGGGGGAGAGAGGTGACGGCGCTCTCTAGTGGTGGGGGAGAGAGGTGACGGCGCTCTCTGGTGGTGGGGGAGATAGTTGACGGCACTCTCTGGTGGTGGGGGGAGAGAGGTGACGGCGCTCTCTGGTGGTGGGGGGAGAGAGGTGATGGCGCTCTCTGGTGGTGAGGGGAGAGAGGTGACGGCGCTCTCTGGTGGGGGGAGAGAGGTGATGGCGCTCTCTGGTGGTGGGGGGAGAGAGGTGAAGGCACTCTCTGGTGGTGGGGGAGAGAGGTGAAGGCGCTCTCTGGTGGTGGGGGAGAGAGGTAAAGGCGCTCTCTGGTGGTGGGGGGGAGAGAGGTGACGGCGCTCTCTGGTGGTGGGGGGAGAGAGGTGACGGCGCTCTCTGGTGGTGGGGGAGAGAGGTGACGGCGCTCTCTTGTGGTGGGGGGGAGAGAGGTGACGGCGCTCTCTGGTGGTGGGGGGGAGAGAGGTGACGGCGCTCTCTGGTGGGGGGGGAGAGGTGACGGCGCTCTCTGGTAGTGAGGGGGAGAGAGGTGACGGCGCTCTCTGGTGGTGGGGGAGAGGAGGTGACGGCGCTCTCTTGTGGTGGGGGGGAGAGAGGTGACGGCGCTCTCTGGTGGTGGGGGGGAGAGAGGTGACGGCGCTCTCTGGTGTTGGGGGGGAGAGGTGACGGCGCTCTCTGGGGGTGGGGGGAAGAGAGGTGACGGCGCTCCCTGTTGGTGGGGGGGAGAGAGGTGACGGCGCTCTCTGTTGGTAGGGGGGAGAGAGGTGACGGCGCTCTGTTGGTGGGGGGGAGAGAGGTGACGGCGGTCTCTGGTGGTGGGGGGGAGAGAGGTGACGGCGCTCTTTGTTGGTGGGGGGGAGAGAGGTGACGGCGGTCTCTGGTGGTGGGGGGGAGAGAGGTGACGGCGCTCTTTGTTGGTGGGGGAGAGAGGTGACGGCGCTCTCTGTTGGTGGGGGGGAGAGAGGTGACGGCATTCTGCTGGTGGGGGGAGAGAGGTGACGGCGCTCTCTATTGGTGGGGGAGAGAGGTGACGGCGCTCTCTGGTGGTGGGGGGGAGAGAGGTAACGGCGCTCTCTGGTGGTGGGGGAGAGAGGTGACGGCACTCTCTGGTGGGGGGGAGAGAGGTGACGGCGCTCTCTGGTGGTGGGGGGGGGGAGAGGTGACGGCGCTCCCTGGTGGTGGGGGGAGAGAGGTGACGGTGCTCTCTGGTGGTGAGGGGAGAGAAGTGACGGTGCTCTCTGGTGGTGAGGGGAGAGAGGTGACGGCGCTCTCTGGTGGTGGGGGGGAGAGAGGTGACGGCGCTCTCTGGTGGGGGGAGAGAGGTGACGGCGCTCTCTGGTGGTGGGGGAGAGAGGTGACGGTGCTCTCTGGTGGGGGGAGAGGTGACGGCGCTCTCTAGTGGTGGGGGGAGAGAGGTGACGGCGCTCTCTGGTGGTGGGGGGGAGAGAAGCGACGGTGCTCTCTGGTGGTGGGGGGAAAGAAGTGATGGCGCTCTCTGGTGGTGGGGGAGATAGGTGACGGCACTCTCTGGTGGTCGGGGGAGAGAGGTGACGGCGCTCTCTGGTGGTGGGGGAGAGAGGTGACGGCGCCCTCTGGTGGTGGGGGAGAAAAGTGAAGGCGCTCTCTGGTGGTGGGGGAGAGAGGTGAAGGCGCTCTCTGGTGGTGGGGGGGAGAGAGGTGACGGCGCTCTCTGGTGGTGGGGGGGAGAGAGGTGACGGCACTCTCTGGTGGTGGGGGGGAGAGAGGTGACGGCGCTCTCTGGTGGTGGGGGGAGAGAGGTGACGGCGCTCTCTGGTGGTGGGGGGAGAGAGGTGACGGCGCTCTCTGGTGGTGGGGGGGAGAGAGGTGACGGCGCTCTCTGGTATTGGGGGGAGAGAGGTGGCGGCGCTCTTTGGTGGTGGGGGGAGAGAGGCGACGGCGCTCTCTGGTGGTGGGGGGGAGAGAGGTGACGGCGCTCTCTGTTGGTGGGGGGGAGAGAGAGGTGACGGCGCTTTCTGTTGGTGGGGGGGGAGAGAGGTGACGGCGCTCTGTTGGTTGGGGGGAGCGAGGTGACGGCGCTCTCTGTTGGTGGGGGGAGAGAGGTGACAGCGCTCTGTTGGTGGGGGGAGAGAGGTGACGGCGCTCTGTTGGTGGGGGGGAGAGAGGTGACGGCGCTCTCTGGTGGTGGGGGGGAGGGGTGACGGCGCTCTCTGGTGGTGGGGGGAAGAGAGGTGACGGCGCTCTCTGGTGGTGGGGGGGAGAGAGGTGACGGTGCTCTCTGTTGGTGGGGGGGAGGGAGAGGTGACGGCGCTCTCTGTTGGTGAGGGGGGGAGAGGTGACGGCGCTCTCTGGTGGTGGGGGAGAGAGGTGACGGCGCTCTCTGGTGGTGGGGGGGAGAGAGGTAACGGCGCACTCTGGTGGTGGGGGGAGAGAGGTGACGGCGCTCTCTGGTGGTGGGGGGGAGAGAGGTGACGGCGCTCTCTGGTGGTGGGGGAGAGAGGTGACGGCACTCTCTGGTGGTGGGGAGAGAGGTGACGGCGCTCTCTGGTGGTGGGGGGAGAGAAGTGACGGAGCTCTCTGGTGGTGGGGGGAGAGAGGTGACGGCGCTCTCTGGTGGTGGGGGAGAGAGGTAATGGCGCTCTCTGGTGGGGGGAGAGAGGTGACGGTGCTCTCTGGTGGGGGGAGAGAGGTGACGGCGCTCTCTGGTGGTGGGGGAGAGAGGTGACGGCGCTCTCTGGTGGTGGGGGGAGAGAGGTGACGGCGCTCTCTGGTGGTGGGGGAGAGAGGTGACGGCGCTCTCTGGTGGTGGGGGAGAGAGGTGACGGCGCTTTCTGGTGGTGAGGGGTGAGAGGTGATGGCGCTCTCTGGTGGGGGGGGGGGAGAGAGGTGACGGCGCTCTCTCATGGTGAGGGGAGAGAGGTGACGGCGCTCTCTGGTGGGGGGGAGAGAGGTGACGGCACTCTCTGGTGGGGGGAGAGAGGTGACGGCGCTCTCTGGTGGTGGGGGGAGAGAGGTGATGGCGCTCTCTGGTGGTGGGGGGAGAGAGGTGATGGTGCTCTCTGGTGGTGGAGGGAGAGAGGTGACGGCGCTCTCTGGTGGTGGGGGGAGAGAGGTGACTGCGCTCTCTGGTGGTGAGGGGTGAGAGGTGACGGTGCTCTCTGCTTGGGGGGGAGAGAGGTGACGGCGCTCTCTGGTGGTGAGGGGTGAGAGGTGACGGTGCTCTCTGCTTGGGGGGGAGAGAGGTGAGGGCGCTCTCTGGTGGTGGGGGGAGAGAGGTGATGGCGCTCTCTGGTGGTGGGGGGAGAGAGGTGATGGCGCTCTCTGGTGGTGGGGGGAGAGAGGTGATGGCGCTTCTGGTGGTGGGGGGAGAGAGGTGACTGCGCTCTCTGGTGGTGAGGGGTGAGAGGTGACGGTGCTCTCTGCTTGGGGGGGAGAGAGGTGACGGCACTCTCTGGTGTTGGGGGGGAGAGAGGTGACGGCGCTCTCTGATGGGGGGGAGAGAGGTGACGGCGCTCTCTGGTGGTGGGGGGAGAGAGGTGACGGCGCTCTCTGGTGGGGGGAGAGAGGTGACGGCACTCTCTGGTGTTGGGGGGGAGAGAGGTGACAGCGCTCTCTGGTGGTGGGGGGGAGAGAGGTGACGGCGCTCTCTGGTGGGGGGGAGAGAGGTGACGGCGCTCTCTGGTAGTGAGGGGAGAGAGGTGACGGCGCTCTCTGGTGGGGGGGAGAGAGGTGACGGCACTCTCTGGTGTTGGGGGGGAGAGAGGTGACAGCGCTCTCTGGTGGTGGGGGGAGAGAGGTGACGGCGCTCTCTAATGGGGGGGAGAGAGGTGACGGCGCTCTCTGGTGGTGGGGGGAGAGAGGTGACGGCGTTCTCTGGTGGTGGGGGGAGAGAGGTGACGGCGCTCTCTGGTGGTGGGGGGAGAGAGGTGACGGCGCTCTCTGGTGGTGAGGGGTGAGAGGTGACGGCGCTCTCTGCTGGGGGGGGAGAGAGGTGACGGCGCTCTCTGGTGGTGAGGGGAGAGAGGTGACGGCGCTCTCTGGTGGGGGGGAGAGAGGTGACGGCACTCTCTGGTGTTGGGGGGGAGAGAGGTGACGGCGCTCTCTGATGGGGGGGAGAGAGGTGACGGCGCTCTCTGGTGGTGGGGGGGAGAGAGGTGACGGCGCTCTCTAGTGGTGGGGGAGAGAGGTGACGGCGCTCTCTGGTGGTGGGGGGAGAGAGGTGACGGCGCTCTCTGGTGGTGAGGGGTGAGAGGTGACGGCGCTCTCTGGTGGGGGGAGAGAGGTGACGGCGCTCTCTGGTGGTGGGGGGGAGAGAGGTGACGGCGCTCTCTGGTGGGGGGGAGAGAGGTGACGGCGCTCTCTGGTGGTGAGGGGAGAGAGGTGACGGCGCTCTCTGGGTGGGGGGGAGAGAGGTGACGGCACTCTCTGGTGTTGGGGGGGAGAGAGGTGACAGCGCTCTCTGGTGGTGGGAGGGAGAGGTGACGGTGCTCTCTAATGGGGGGAGAGAGGTGACGGCGCTCTCTGGTGGTGGGGGGGAGAGAGGTGACGGCGTTCTCTGGTGGTGGGGGGAGAGGGGTGAAGGCGCTCTCTGGTGGTGGGGGGAGAGAGGTGACGGCGCTCTCTGGTGGTGGGGGGAGAGAGGTGACGGCGCTCTCTGGTGGTGGGGGGAGAGAGGTGACGGCGCTCTCTGGTGGTGAGGGGTGAGAGGTGACGGCGCTCTCTGGTGGGGGGAGAGAGGTGACGGCGATCTCTGGTGGTGGGGGGGAGAGAGGTGACAGCGCTCTCTGGTGGGGGGGGAGAGAGGTGACGGCGCTCTCTGGTAGTGAGGGGAGAGAGGTGACGGCGCTCTCTGGTGGTGGGGGGAGAGAGGTGACAGCACTCTCTGGTGGTGGGGGGGAGAGAGGTGACGGCGCTCTCTGGTGGGGGGAGAGAGGTGACGGCACTCTCTGGTGGGGGGGAGAGAGGTGACGGCGCTCTCTAGTGGTGGAGGGAGAGAGGTAACGGCGCTCTCTGGTGGTGGGAGAGAGGTGACGGCACTCTCTGGTGTTTGGGGGAGAGAGGTGACGGCGCTCTCTGGTGGTGGGGGGAGAGAGGTGATGGCGCTCTCTGGTGGTGGGGGGAGAGAGGTGATGGCGCTCTCTGGTGGTGGGGATAGAGAGGTGACTGCGTTCTCTGGTGGTGAGGGGTGAGAGGTGACGGCGCTCTCTGCTGGGGGGGAGAGAGGTGACGGCGCTCTCTTGTGGTGAGGGAGAGAGGTGACGGCGCTCTCTGGTGGGGGGGAGAGAGGTGACGGCACTCTCTGGTGTTGGGGGGGGAGAGAGGTGACGGCGCTCTCTGATGGGGGGGGGAGAGGTGACGGCGTTCTCTGGTGGTGGGGGGAGAGAGGTGACGGCGCTCTCTGGTGGTGGGGGAGAGAGGTGACGGCGCTCTCTGGTGATGGGGGAGAGAGGTGATGGCGCTCTCTGGTGGTGGTGGGAGAGAGGTGACGGCTCTCTCTGGTGGTGGGGGGGAGAGAGGTGACGGCGCTCTCTGGTGGTGGGGGGGAGAGAGGTGATGGCGCTCTCTGGTGGGGGGAGAGAGGTGACGGCGCTCTCTGGTGGTGGGGGGGAGAGAGGTGACGGCGCTCTCTGGTGGGGGAGAGAGGTGACGGCGCTCTCTGGTGGTGAGGGGAGAGAGGTGACGGCGCTCTCTGGTGGGGGGGAGAGAGGTGACGGCACTCTCTGGTGTTGGGGGGGAGAGAGGTGACAGCGCTCTCTGGTGGTGGGAGGGAGAGGTGACGGCGCTCTCTAATGGGGGGGAGAGAGGTGATGGCGCTCTCTGGTGGTGGGGGGGAGAGAGGTGACGGCGTTCTCTGGTGGTGGGGGGAGAGGGGTGAAGGCGCTCTCTGGTGGTGGGGGGAGAGAGGTGACGGCGCTCTCTGGTGGTGGGGGGAGAGAGGTGACGGCGCTCTCTGGTGGTGGGGGAGAGAGGTGACGGCGCTCTCTGGTGGTGAGGGGTGAGAGGTGACGGCGCTCTCTGGTGGGGGGAGAGAGGTGACGGCGCTCTCTGGTGGTGAGGGGAGAGAGGTGACGGCGCTCTCTGGTGGGGGGGAGAGAGGTGACGGCGCTCTCTGGTGTTGGGGGGGAGAGAGGTGACAGCGCTCTCTGGTGGTGGGGGGGGAGAGAGGTGACGGCGCTCTCTGGTGGGGGGGGAGAGAGGTGACGGCGCTCTCTGGTGGTGAGGGGAGAGAGGTGACGGCGCTCTCTGGTGGGGGGGGAGAGAGGTGACGGCACTCTCTGGTGGTGGGGGGGAGAGAGGTGACGGCGCTCTCTAATGGGGGGGAGAGAGGTGACGGCGCTCTCTGGTGGTGGGGGGGAGAGAGGTGACGGCGTTCTCTGGTGGTGGGGGGAGAGAGGTGACGGCGCTCTCTGGTGGTGGGGGGAGAGAGGTGACGGCGCTCTCTGGTGGTGGGGGGAGAGAGGTGACAGCGCTCTCTGGTGGTGGGGGAGAGAGGTGACGCGCTCTCTGGTGGTGGGGGGGAGAGAGGTGACAGCGCTCTCTGGTGGTGGGGGGAGAGAGGTGAAGGCGCTCTCTGGTGGTGGGGGGAGAGAGGTGACAGCGCTCTCTGGTGGTGGGGGAGAGAGGTGACGGCGCTCTCTGGTGGTGGGGGGAGAGAGGTGACAGCGCTCTCTGGTGGTGGGGGGGAGAGAGGTGACGGCACTCTCTGGTGGGGGGAGAGAGGTGACGGCACTCTCTGGTGCTGAGGGGAGAGAGGTGACGGTGCTCTCTGGTGGGGGGAGAGAGGTGACGGCGCTCTCTGGTGGTGGGGGGAGAGAGGTGACGGCGCTCACTGGTGGTGGGGGGAGAGAGGTGACAGCACTCTCTGGTGGTGGGGGGGAGAGAGGTGACGGCACTCTCTGGTGGGGGGAGAGAGGTGACGGCACTCTCTGGTGGGTGACGGCACTCTCTGGTGCTGGGGGGAGAGAGGTGACGGTGCTCTCTGGTGGGGGGGAGAGAGGTGACGGCGCTCTCTAGTGGTGGAGGGAGAGAGGTGACGGCGCTCTCTGGTGGGGGGAGAGAGATGACGGTGCTCTCTAGTGGGGGGGAGAGAGGTGACGGCGCTCTTTAGTGGTGGAGGGAAAGAGGTGACGGCGCTCTCTGGTGGTGGGGGGAGAGAAGTGACGGCGCTCTCTGGTGGTGGGGGAGATAGGTGACGGCACTCTCTGGTGGTGGGGGGAGAGAAGTGACGGCGCTCTCTGGTGGTGGGGGGAGAGTGGTGATGACGCTCTCTGGTGGTGAGGGGAGAGAGGTGACGGTGCTCTCTGGTGGGGGGGAGAGAGGTGACGGCGCTCTCTGGTGGTGAGGGGAGAGAGGTGATGGCGCTCTCTGGTGGTGGGGGGAGAGAGGTGATGGCGCTCTCTGGTGGTGGGGGGGAGAGGTGACGGCGCTCTCTGGTGGGGGGGAGAGAGGTGACGGCGCTCTCTGGTGGTGAGGGGAGAGAGGTGATGGCGCTCTCTGGTGGTGGGGGGAGAGAGGTGACGGCACTCTCTGGTGATGAGGGGAGAGAGGTGATGGCGCTCTCTGGTGGTGGGGGGAGAGAGGTGACGGCGTTCTCTGGTGGTGGGGGGGAAAGAGGTAACGGCGCTCTCTAGTGGTGGGGGGGAGAGAGGTGACGACGCTCTCTGGTGGGGGGGAGAGCGGTGACGGCGCTCTCTGGTGGTGGGGGGGGGGAGGTGACGGCGCTCTCTGGTGGTGGGGGGGAGAGGTGACGGCGCTCTCTGGTGGTGGGGGAGAGGTGACGGCGCTCTTTGGTGGGGGGGGGGAGAGAGGTGATGGCGCTCTCTGGTGGTGGGGGGAGAGAGGTGACAGCGCTCTCTGGTGGGGGGGAGAGAGGTGACGGCGCTCTCTGGTGGTGGAGGGGGAGAGAGGTGACGGCGCTCTCTGGTGATGGGGGAAAGAAGTGACGGCGCTCTCTGGTGGTGGGGGGGAGAAGTGACGGTGCTCTCTGGTGGTGGGGGGAGAGAGGTGATGGCGCTCTCTGGTGGTGGGGGGGAGAAGTGACGGTGCTCTCTGGTGGTGGGGGGAGAGAGGTGGCGGCGCTTTCTGGTGGTGGGGGGAGAGGTGACGGCGCTCTCTGGTGGTGGGGGGGAGAGAGGTGATGGCGCTCTCTGGTGGTGGGGGGGAGAGAGGTGACAGCGCTCTCTGGTGAGGGGGAGAGAGGTGACGGCGCTCTCTGGTGGTGGAGGGGGAGAGAGGTGACTGCGCTCTCTGGTGGTGGGGGGAGAAGTGACGGTGCTCTCTGATGGTGGGGGGGGGAGAGGTGACGGCGCTCTCTGGTGGGGGGGAGAGAGGTGACGGCGCTCTCTGGTGGTGGAGGGGGAGAGAGGTGACGGCGCTCTCTGGTGATGGGGGGAAGAAGTGACGGCGCTCTCTGGTGGTGGGGGGGAGAAGTGACGGTGCTTTCTGGTGGTGGGGGGAGAGAGGTGATGGCGCTCTCTGGTGGTGGGGGGGAGAGAGGTGACGGCGCTCTCTGGTGGTGGGGGGGAGAGGTGACGGCGCTCTCTGGTGGTGGGGGGGGGGAGAAGTGACGGTGCTCTCTGGTGGTGGGGGGAGAGAGGTGATGGCGCTCTCTGGTGGTGGGGGGGAGAGAGGTGACAGCGCTCTCTGGTGGGGGGGAGAGAGGTGACGGCGCTCTCTGGTGGTGGAGGGGGAGAGAGGTGACGGCGCTCTCTGGTGATGGGGGGAAGAAGTGACAGCGCTCTCTGGTGGTGGAGGGGAGAAGTGACGGTGCTCTCTGGTGGTGGGGGGGAGAGAGGTGACGGCGCTCTCTGGTGGTGGGGGGGAGAGAGGTGACGGCGCTCTCTGGTGGTGGGGGGGAGAGGTGACGGCGCTCTCTGGTGGTGGGGGGGAAAGAGGTGACGGCGCTCTCTGGTGGTGGGGGGGAGAAGTGACGGTGCTCTCTGGTGGTGGGGGGGAGAGAGGTGACGGCGCTCTCTGGTGGTGGGGGGGAGAGAGGTGACGGCGCTCTCTGGTGGGGGGAGAGAGGTGACGGCGCTCTCTGGTGGTGGAGGGGGAGAGAGGTGACGGCGCTCTCTGGTGATGGGGGGAAGAAGTGACGGTGCTCTCTGGTGGTGGGGGGAGAGAGGTGACGGCGCTCTCTGGTGGTGGGGGAGAGAGGTGACGGCGCTCTCTGGTGGTGGGGGGGAGAGGTGACGGCGTCTCTGGTGGTGGGGGGGAGAAGTGACGGTGCTCTCTGGTGGTGGGGGGGAGAGAGGTGATGGCGCTCTCTGGTGGTGGGGGGGAGAGAGGTGACAGCGCTCTCTGGTGGGGGGGAGAGAGGTGACGGCGCTCTCTGGTGGTGGAGGGGGAGAGAGGTGACGGCGCTCTCTGGTGATGGGGGGAAGAAGTGACGGCGCTCTCTGGTGGTGGGGGGAAGAAGTGACGGTGCTCTCTGGTGGTGGGGGGGAGAGAGGTGACGGCGCTCTCTGGTGGTGGGGGGGAGAGAGGTGACGACGCTCTCTGGTGGTGGGGGGGAGGTGACTGATGTTTTTTCGGGAGCAGTGATTTTAATAATGCTTAAAGTCAAACAATAAAAATGAAATATTCCTTTTATATATCGTACCTGGGGGGTCCCCTTAGTCTGTCTGTAAAGTGGCGCATTTTTCCCGTGTTTAGAACAATACCACAGCAAAATTACATTTCTAAAGGAGAAAAGTCATTTAAAACTGATCGCGTTTGTAATGTATTGTCGGGTCCCGGCAATATAGATAAAACTCATTGTAAAAAACGGCATGGGTTCCCCCCCAGTCCATTACCAGGCCCTTCAGGTCTGTTATGGATATTAAGGGGAACCCTGTGCCAAAATAAAAAATGGCGTGTGGGTCCCCACAAAATCCATACCAGACCCTTATTTGAGCACGCAGCCTGGCAGGCCGCAGGAAAGAGGGGGAGACGACAGAGCGGGCCCCCCCCCTGAACTCTAGCAGGCCACATGCCCTCAACATGGGGAGGGTGCTTAGGGGTCCCCTCCAAAGCACCACAACCCTTGCCCTGTCTCCTGTCATTTTTACTTTTTTACACTTTTTTGGTGAATGGGTAGGGGTACAATGTGCCCGATACCCATTCACATGGGGGGGCCGGGATCTGGGGGCTCCCGGCTTTCAGATTCCGATAAGCCCCCCGCAGACCCCCACAACCACCGGGCAAGGGTTGTGGGGATGAGGCCCTTGTTGAGGGCATGTGGCCTGGTACGGTTCAGGAAGGGGGGGGCTCTCTTGTCCCCCCCCTTTCCTGGGGCCTGGCAGGTTGTGTGCTCAGATAAGGGTCTAGCACACCTCCCAACATTTTGAGATGGGAATGAGGGACACCTACTAGCAAATGTATGTTGGCATAGGACACGCCCCCTGCCACACACCCTTAAAGGGGACATAACCAAAAAAAGGTTAATTAAATCCACAAGTGCTGTTTTTTTACCACTACTATTCCTTTATATTGGCTTTTAAAATGTACAAATGCAGCAATTTAGAAATCAGATGAAAGGTTTAGAGCTGGGAAACGCTTTTTGAAAGATAAAAAGTGCATTTTATATACAACTATATAGATCAGACCGAAATGAGGGACAAATGAGGAGGAAAGAGGGACAGAGGGGCATTGCTTGAAATCCGGGACAGTCCCTCGAAATCCGGGACAGTTGGGAGCTATGGTCTGGTATGGATTTTGGGGGGGACCCCCCCACACCATTTTGATTTTTTAAATTTGGCGCGGGGTTCCCCTTTACCATTTCAATACACTGTTATATATACCACACTGCCTAAATATAGATTCTACACTGAATATCTACTCTAAATGCAGAGTGTATATAAATCTCTGTATACCTCTGTGTATCTCTGTATATCTCTGTATATATATATATATATATATTCTATCAAATGCGCTGCCTGATCTTTCTTCATTCATTACAATATATACGGCCCCCATGTAAGCAGCCTTATATAGTGTGGGCCGTGGACTTAGTCCCCCTGAGCCATAATTGGCCAAAGCAAGCAGGTCAGGTACATGCTTTGACCAATCATCATAAAGCAATGCACTGCGATCTCGCAGTGCTTTATGGGGCGTACTGCTGTGCTTGAATTTCCCGCGAACGCCCCATAATGTTCGGTTGGTTTTAGAACAAACGAAGACCCGATGTTCGAGTCGAACTGCAGACTCATCCCTACTGCTGAGATCTGCTTGTAAAGAACGTTCCAACCAACGCAGATCATGCATCTAAAAGTTCCTCTATCAATCTTATAGCGATTATTGCAGCATTTTATTACAATCCCTATCTCATATATATGATGGTTTTTTTATTTTAAATAGATTTGAATCCAGTTTTAATTTTTAATTTGAAAAGTTTTTTCCTAACATAAATATATATGTGCATATATATATATTGTGTGTATATATTATCTCTTTACGTGTTTTTTTTCCCCATGCAATTGACCATTACTATAATATACATGAAATGATATCCTCATTATAATGGGGAAATATATTCTATGTATTTAAATGGAGCTTTTTTACACAATACTTGTGCCTAACATTCAGTCGGCGATTGTTTCTGATTGTGGCCCTTTCATTTCAAGTATATATATAAAATTTGCTTTTATCCTTGTTTTTTATTACACTTTTCCAAACAGCCCTGATGAAGAATTCCCCCCCTGAAACACTTTAGCCTTATTTTATTGCTATTGATAAAATACAAATTACCTTTTTTTATTACCGGGCGCTCCTTTATCCTCATTTCTAATACCCCTCCTCCTCTGTGACCTCTCACCCCTCCCGATCACTGCTCCCCTCCTCTGTGACCTCTCACCTCTCCCGATCACTGCTCCCCTCCTCTGTGACCTCTCACCCCTCCCGATCACTGCTCCCCTCCTCTGTGACCTCTCACCCCTCCCGATCACTGCTCCCCTCCTCTGTGACCTCTCACCCCTCCCGATCACTGCTCCCCTCCTCTGTGACCTCTCACCTCTCCCGATCACTGCTCCCCTCCTCTGTGACCTCTCACCTCTCCCGATCACTGCTCCCCTCCTCTGTGACCTCTCACCCCTCCCGATCACTGCTCCCCCTCCTCTGTGACCTCTCACCTCTCCCGATCACTGCTCCCCTCCTCTGTGACCTCTCACCCCTCCCGATCACTGCTCCCCCTCCTCTGTGACCTCTCACCCCTCCCGATCACCACTCCCCTCCTCTGTGACCTCTCACCTCTCCCGATCACTGCTCCCCTCCTCTGTGACCTCTCACCTCTCCCGATCACTGCTCCCCTCCTCTGTGACCTCTCACCTCTCCCGATCACTGCTCCCCTCCTCTGTGACCTCTCACCCCTCCCGATCACTGCTCCCCTCCTCTGTGACCTCTCACCCCTCCCGATCACTGCTCCCCTCCTCTGTGACCTCTCACCCCTCCCGATCACTGCTCCCCTCCTCTGTGACCTCTCACCCCTCCCGATCACTGCTCCCCTCCTCTGTGACCTCTCACCTCTCCCGATCACTGCTCCCCCTCCTCTGTGACCTCTCACCCCTCCCGATCACTGCTCCCCTCCTCTGTGACCTCTCACCCCTCCCGATCACTGCTCCCCTCCTCTGTGACCTCTCACCCCTCCCGATCACTGCTCCCCTCCTCTGTGACCTCTCACCTCTCCCCGATCACTCCTCCCCTCCTCTGTGACCTCTCACCTCTCCCGATCACTGCTCCCCTCCTCTGTGACCTCTCACCCCTCCCGATCACTGCTCCCCCTCCTCTGTGACCTCTCACCCCTCCCGATCACCACTCCCCTCCTCTGTGACCTCTCACCTCTCCCGATCACTGCTCCCCTCCTCTGTGACCTCTCACCTCTCCCGATCACTGCTCCCCTCCTCTGTGACCTCTCACCTCTCCCGATCACTGCTCCCCTCCTCTGTGACCTCTCACCCCTCCCGATCACTGCTCCCCTCCTCTGTGACCTCTCACCCCTCCCGATCACCACTCCCCTCCTCTGTGACCTCTCACCTCTCCCGATCACTGCTCCCCCTCCTCTGTGACCTCTCACCCCTCCCGATCACCACTCCCCTCCTCTGTGACCTCTCATCTCTCCCGATCACTGCTCCCCTCCTCTGTGACCTCTCACCCCTCCCGATCACTGCTCCCCTCCTCTGTGACCTCTCACCTCTCCCGATCACTGCTCCCCTCCTCTGTGACCTCTCACCTCTCCCGATCACTGCTCCCCTCCTCTGTGACCTCTCACCCCTCCCGATCACTGCTCCCCTCCTCTGTGACCTCTCACCTCTCCCGATCACTGCTCCCCTCCTCTGTGACCTCTCACCCCTCCCGATCACTGCTCCCCTCCTCTGTGACCTCTCACTTCTCCCGATCACTGCTCCCCTCCTCTGTAACCTCTCACGTCTCCCGATCACTGCTCCCCTCCTCTGTGACCTCTCACCTCTCCGATCACTGCTCTCCTTCTCTGTGACCTCTCACCTCTCCCGATCACTGCTCCCCTCCTCTGTGACCTCTCACCCCTCCCGATCACTGCTCCCCTCCTCTGTGACCTCTCACCTCTCCCGATCACTGCTCCCCTCCTCTGTGACCTCTCACCTCTCCCGATCACTGCTCCCCTCCTCTGTGACCTCTCACCCCTCCCGATCACTGCTCCCCTCCTCTGTGACCTCTCACCTCTCCCGATCACTGCTCCCCTCCTCTGTGACCTCTCACCCCTCCCGATCACTGCTCCCCTCCTCTGTGACCTCTCACCCCTCCCGATCACTGCTCCCCTCCTCTGTGACCTCTCACCTCTCCCCGATCACTGCTCCCCTCCTCTGTGACCTCTCACCTCTCCCCGATCACTGCTCCCCTCCTCTGTGACCTCTCACCTCTCACGATCACTGCTCCCCTCCTCTGTGACCTCTCACCCCTCCCGATCACTGCTCCCTCCTCTGTGACCTCTCACCCCTCCCGATCACTGCTCCCCTCCTCTGTGACCTCTCACCTCTCCCCGATCACTGCTCCCCTCCTCTGTGACCTCTCACCTCTCCCCGATCACTGCTCCCCTCCTCTGTGACCTCTCACCTCTCCCCGATCACTGCTCCCCTCCTCTGTGACCTCTCACCTCTCACGATCACTGCTCCCCTCCTCTGTGACCTCTCACCCCTCCCGATCACTGCTCCCCTCCTCTGTGACCTCTCACCTCTCCCGATCACTGCTCCCCCCCTCTGTGACCTCTCACCTCTCCCGATCACTGCTCCCCTCCTCTGTGACCTCTCCCGATCACTGCTCCCCTCCTCTGTGACCTCTCCCGATCACTGCTCCCCTCCTCTGTGACCTCTCCCGATCACTGCTCCCCTCCTCTGTGACCTCTCACCTCTCCCGATCACTGCTCCCCTCCTCTGTGACCTCTCACCCCTCCCGATCACTGCTCCCCTCCTCTGTGACCTCTCACCTCTCCCGATCACTGCTCCCCTCCTCTGTGACCTCTCACCCCTCCCGATCACTGCTCCCCTCCTCTGTGACCTCTCACGATCACTGCTCCCCTCCTCTGTGACCTCTCCCGATCACTGCTCCCCCCCCTCTGTGACCTCTCACCTCTCCCGATCACTGCTCCCCTCCTCTGTGACCCCTCCCCAATCACTGCTCCCCTCCTCTGTGACCTCTCACCTCTCCCGATCACTGCTCCCCTCCTCTGTGACCTCTCACCTCTCCCCGATCACTGCTCCCCTCCTCTGTGACCTCTCACCTCTCCCCGATCACTGCTACCCTCCTCTGTGACCTCTCACCTCTCCCGATCACTGCTCCCCTCCTCTGTGACCTCTCACCTCTCCCGATCACTGCTCCCCTCCTCTGTGACCTCTCACCCCTCCCGATCACTGCTCCCCTCCTCTGTGACCTCTCACCCCTCCTGATCACTGCTCCCTCCTCTGTGACTTCTCCCGATCACTTCTTCCCTCCTCTGTGACCTCTCCCGATCACTGCTCCCCTCCTCTGTGACCTCTCCCGATCACTGCTCCCCTCCTCTGTGACCTCTTCCGATCACTGCTCTCCCCCCTCTGTGACCTCTCACCTCTCCTGATCACTGCTCCCCTCCTCTGTGACCTCTCCCGATCACTGCTCCCCTCCTCTGTGACCTCTCCCGATCACTGCTCCCCTCCTCTGTGACCTCTCCCGATCACTGCTCCCCTCCTCTGTGACCTCTCACCTCTCCTGATCACTGCTCCCCTCCTCTGTGACCTCTCCCGATCACTGCTCCCCTCCTCTGTGACCTCTCCCGATCACTGCTCCCCTCCTCTGTGACCTCTCCCGATCACTGCTCCCCTCCTCTGTGACCTCTCCCGCTCACTGCTCCCCTCCTCTGTGACCTCTCCCGATCACTGCTCCCCTCCTCTGTGACCTCTCCCGATCACTGCTCCCCTCCTCTGTGACCTCTCCCGATCACTGCTTCCCTCCTCTGTGACCTCTCACCTCTCCCGATCACTGCTCCCCTCCTCTGTGACCTCTCCCGATCACTGCTCCCCTCCTCTGTGACCTCTCCCGATCACTGCTCCGCTCCTCTGTGACCTCTCACCTCTCCCGATCACTGCTCCCCTCCTCTGTGACCTCTCCCGATCACTGCTCCCCTCCTCTGTGACCTCTCCCGATCACTGCTTCCCTCCTCTGTGACCTCTCCCGATCACTGCTCCCCTCCTCTGTGACCTCTCACCCCTCCCGATCACTGCTCCCCTCCTCTGTGACCTCTCACCCCTCCCGATCACTGCTCCCCTCCTCTGTGACCTCTCACCTCTCCCGATCACTGCTCCCCTCCTCTGTGACCTCTCACCTCTCCCGATCACTGCTCCCCTCCTCTGTGACCTCTCACCCCTCCCGATCACTGCTCCCCTCCTCTGTGACCTCTCACCCCTCCCGATCACTGCTCCCCTCCTCTGTGACCTCTCACCTCTCCCGATCACTGCTCCCCTCCTCTGTGACCTCTCACCCCTCCCGATCACTGCTCCCCCCCTCTGTGACCTCTCACCTCTCCCAATCACTGCTCCCCTCCTCTGTGACCTCTCACCTCTCCCGATCACTGCTCCCCTCCTCTGTGACCTCTCACCTCTCCCGATCACTGCTCCCCTCCTCTGTGACCTCTCCCGATCACTGCTCCCCTCCTCTGTGACCTCTCACCTCTCCCGATCACTGCTCCCCTCCTCTGTGACCTCTCACCTCTCCCGATCACTGCTTCCCTCCTCTGTGACCTCTCCCGATCACTGCTCCCCTCCTCTGTGACCTCCTCCCGATCACTGCTCCCCTCCTCTGTGACCTCTCCCGATCACTGCTCCCCTCCTCTGTGACCTCTCACCTCTCCCGATCACTGCTCCTCCCCTCTGTGACCTCTCACCTCTCCCGATCACTGCTCCCCTCCTCTGTGACCTCTCACCCCTCCCGATCACTGCTCCCCTCCTCTGTGACCTCTCACCCCTCCCGATCACTGCTCCCCTCCTCTGTGACCTCTCACCCCTCCCGATCACTGCTCCCCTCCTCTGTGACCTCTCACCCCTCCCGATCACTGCTCCCCTCCTCTGTGACCTCTCACCCCTCCCGATCACTGCTCCCCTCCTCTGTGACCTCTCACCCCTCCCGATCACCACTCCCCTCCTCTGTGACCTCTCACCTCTCCCGATCACTGCTCCCCCTCCTCTGTGACCTCTCACCCCTCCCGATCACCACTCCCCTCCTCTGTGACCTCTCACCTCTCCCGATCACTGCTCCCCTCCTCTGTGACCTCTCACCCCTCCCGATCACTGCTCCCCTCCTCTGTGACCTCTCACCCCTCCCGATCACTGCTCCCCTCCTCTGTGACCTCTCACCTCTCCCGATCACTGCTCCCCCTCATCTGTGACCTCTCACCCCTCCCGATCACCACTCCCCTCCTCTGTGACCTCTCACCTCTCCCGATCACTGCTCCCCTCCTCTGTGACCTCTCACCTCTCCCGATCACTGCTCCCCTCCTCTGTGACCTCTCACCTCTCCCGATCACTGCTCCCCTCCTCTGTGACCTCTCACCCCTCCCGATCACTGCTCCCCCTCCTCTGTGACCTCTCACCCCTCCCGATCACTGCTCCCCTCCTCTGTGACCTCTCCCCGATCACTGCTCCCCCTCCTCTGTGACCTCTCACCCCTCCCGATCACCACTCCCCTCCTCTGTGACCTCTCACCTCTCCCGATCACTGCTCCCCTCCTCTGTGACCTCTCACCCCTCCCGATCACTGCTCCCCTCCTCTGTGACCTCTCACCCCTCCCGATCACTGCTCCCCTCCTCTGTGACCTCTCACCTCTCCCGATCACTGCTCCCCTCCTCTGTGACCTCTCACCTCTCCCGATCACTGCTCCCCTCCTCTGTGACCTCTCACCCCTCCCGATCACTGCTCCCCTCCTCTGTGACCTCTCACCTCTCCCGATCACTGCTCCCCTCCTCTGTGACCTCTCACCCCTCCCGATCACTGCTCCCCTCCTCTGTGACCTCTCACTTCTCCCGATCACTGCTCCCCTCCTCTGTAACCTCTCACCTCTCCCGATCACTGCTCTCCTCCTCTGTGACCTCTCACCTCTCCCGATCACTGCTCTCCTCCTCTGTGACCTCTCACCCCTCCCGATCACTGCTCCCCTCCTCTGTGACCTCTCACCTCTCCCGATCACTGCTCCCCTCCTCTGTGACCTCTCACCTCTCCCGATCACTGCTCCCCTCCTCTGTGACCTCTCACCCCTCCCGATCACTGCTCCCCTCCTCTGTGACCTCTCACCTCTCCCGATCACTGCTCCCCTCCTCTGTGACCTCTCACCTCTCCCGATCACTGCTCCACTCCTCTGTGACCTCTCACCCCTCCCGATCACTGCTCCCCTCCTCTGTGACCTCTCACCTCTCCTGATCACTGCTCCCCTCCTCTGTGACCTCTCACCCTCCCGATCACTGCTCCCCTCCTCTGTGACCTCTCACCCCTCCCGATCACTGCTCCCCTCCTCTGTGACCTCTCACCCCTCCCGATCACTGCTCCCCTCCTCTGTGACCTCTCACCTCTCCCCGATCACTGCTCCCCCTCCTCTGTGACCTCTCACCTCTCCCCGATCACTGCTCCCCTCCTCTGTGACCTCTCACCTCTCACGATCACTGCTCCCCTCCTCTGTGACCTCTCACCTCTCCCGATCACTGCTCCCCTCCTCTGTGACCTCTCACCTCTCCCGATCACTGCTCCCCTCCTCTGTGACCTCTCACCTCTCCCGATCACTGCTCCCCTCCCTCTGTGACCTCTCCCGATCACTGCTCCCCCCCTCTGTGACCTCTCACCTCTCCCAATCACTGCTCCCCTCCTCTGTGACCTCTCACCTCTCCCGATCACTGCTCCCCTCCTCTGTGACCTCTCACCTCTCCCGATCACTGCTCCCCTCCTCTGTGACCTCTCCGATCACTGCTCCCCTCCTCTGTGACCTCTCACCTCTCCCGATCACTGCTCCCCTCCTCTGTGACCTCTCACCTCTCCCGATCACTGCTCCCTCCTCTGTGACCTCTCTCCCGATCACTGCTCCCCTCCTCTGTGACCTCTCCCGATCACTGCTCCCCTCCTCTGTGACCTCTCCCGATCACTGCTCCCCTCCTCTGTGACCTCTCACCTCTCCCGATCACTGCTCCTCCCCTCTGTGACCTCTCACCTCTCCCGATCACTGCTCCCCTCCTCTGTGACCTCTCACCCCTCCCGATCACTGCTCCCCTCCTCTGTGACCTCTCACCCCTCCCGATCACTGCTCCCCTCCTCTGTGACCTCTCACCCTTCCCGATCACTGCTCCCCTCCTCTGTGACCTCTCACCTCTCCCGATCACTGCTCCCCTCCTCTGTGACCTCTCACCCCTCCCGATCACTGCTCCCCTCCTCTGTGACCTCTCACCCTCCCGATCACTGCTCCCCTCCTCTGTGACCTCTCACCTCTCCCGATCACTGCTCCCCCTCCTCTGTGACCTCTCACCTCTCCCGATCACCACTCCCCTCCTCTGTGACCTCTCACCTCTCCCGATCACTGCTCCCCTCCTCTGTGACCTCTCACCCCTCCCGATCACTGCTCCCCTCCTCTGTGACCTCTCACCCCTCCCGATCACTGCTCCCCTCCTCTGTGACCTCTCACCCCTCCCGATCACTGCTCCCCTCCTCTGTGACCTCTCACCTCTCCCGATCACTGCTCCCCTCCTCTGTGACCTCTCACCCCTCCCGATCACTGCTCCCCTCCTCTGTGACCTCTCACCTCTCCCGATCACTGCTCCCCTCCTCTGTGACCTCTCACCTCTCCCGATCACTGCTCCCCTCCTCTGTGACCTCTCACCCTCCCGATCACTGCTCCCCTCCTCTGTGACCTCTCACCTCTCCCCGATCACTGCTCCCCTCCTCTGTGGACCTCTCCCGATCACTGCTCCCCCTCCTCTGTGACCTCTCACCCCTCCCGATCACCTGCTCCCCTCCTCTGTGACCTCTCACCTCTCCCGATCACTGCTCCCCTCCTCTGTGACCTCTCACCCTCCCGAATCACTGCTCCCCTCCTCTGTGACCTCTCACCCCTCCCGATCACTGCTCCCCTCCTCTGTGACCTCTCACCCCTCCCGATCACTGCTCCCCTCCTCTGTGACCTCTCACCTCTCCCGATCACTGCTCCCCTCCTCTGTGACCTCTCACCCTCCCGATCACTGCTCCCCTCCTCTGTGACCTCTCACCTCTCCCGATCACTGCTCCCCTCCTCTGTGACCTCTCACCCCTCCCGATCACTGCTCCCCTCCTCTGTGACCTCTCACTTCTCCCGATCACTGCTCCCCTCCTCTGTAACCTCTCACCTCTCCCGATCACTGCTCTCCTCCTCTGTGACCTCTCACCTCTCCCGATCACTGCTCTCCTCCTCTGTGACCTCTCACCTCTCCCGATCACTGCTCCCCTCCTCTGTGACCTCTCAC
>JBBDGP010005982.1:0-36278 GCA_037952835.1 Lithobates septentrionalis | reverse complement strand
ACAGGACACTACTCTCCCCCCCCCCCCAACACTGACAGGACACTACTCTCCCCCCCCCCCCCCCAACACTGACAGGACACTACTCGCCCCCCCCCCCCAACACTGACAGGACACTACTCGCCCCCCCCCCCAACACTGACAGGACACTACTCTCCCCCCCCCCCAACACTGACAGGACACTACTCTCCCCCCCCCCCCCAACACTGACAGGACACTACTCTCCCCCCCCCCCCCAACACTGACAGGACACTACTCTCCCCCCCCCCCAACACTGACAGGACACTACTCTCCCCCCCCCCCAACACTGACAGGACACTACTCTCCCCCCCCCCAACACTGACAGGACACTACTCTCCCCCCCCCCAACACTGACAGGACACTACTCTCCCCCCCCAACACTGACAGGACACTACTCTCCCCCCCCCCCCAACACTGACAGGACACTACTCTCCCCCCCCCCAACACTGACAGGACACTACTCTCCCCCCCCCCCAACACTGACAGGACACTACTCTTCCCCCCCCCCCCAACACTGACAGGACACTACTCTCCCCCCCCCCCAACACTGACAGGACACTACTCTCCCCCCCCCAACACTGACAGGACACTACTCTCCCCCCCCCCAACACTGACAGGACACTACTCTCCCCCCCCCCCAACACTGACAGGACACTACTCTCCCCCCCCCCCAACACTGACAGGACACTACTCTCCCCCCCCCCAACACTGACAGGACACTACTCTCCCCCCCCCCCAACACTGACAGGACACTACTCTCCCCCCCCCAACACTGACAGGACACTACTCTCCCCCCCCCAACACTGACAGGACACTACTCTCCCCCCCCCCCAACACTGACAGGACACTACTCTCCCCCCCCCCAACACTGACAGGACACTACTCTCCCCCCCCCCCCCCAACACTGACAGGACACTACTCTCCCCCCCCCCCCCCCCCCCAACACTGACAGGACACTACTCTCCCCCCCCCCCCCAACACTGACAGGACACTACTCTCCCCCCCCCAACACTGACAGGACACTACTCTTCCCCCCAACACTGATGAGAGACTCTCTACCCGCCAATACTGACAGCAGACTCCTTACCCCTCCCCCACAATGACAGGAAGCACTCCCCCACTCCTACGTTCCCCCCCTCAGTCATTGGCGGTCCCCCTTCTCACCCCAGCAATGAACTCTTTGACTACGTCCAGGTCTCCGTTCTTCAGAGCCCACGTCAGCTCCTTGTCACACATGGCGGCGGCGGGAGGAACACACAGCGGCGGCAGCGGCCTGTACACAGGAGTCTCCGGGCCTCTATCTACTTCCCACACACACTGCCGGCCCCGCCCTCCCGCTACGTATGCGTCATTACGTTCTCCGGCCACGTGATTGTACACCGCTGCCGTCTCCTAGCAACTGGGTTCTAGAGGCGGCAGCTGTATGATGACATATGAGGGACCAGTGTAGTACTATGAGGAGCAGAGATCTCCTCTTTACAGTACTAGTATAGGAGAAATAAGAACAGTGCTGCCTTCCACTGACACCAATACTGGGGTTACTATTCCTGCCACATACACCAACAAGAGCGCTTTTTATTTCTGCTTGTGTTCACTGTGCCTTGGTGTCAGAGACCGCAGTACTTGTCTCCAGCATTGGGCTCTGCCACTGCAATAATAACATCCAACGTTAGTGTCAGTGATCATAATGTTATTCCCCAGCATTGGTGTCACCAACAGCACTAATAAGTCCCAGAATTGGCATCAGTGGCCACACTAACAACCGATAGAGCTGGTGTCAGCGACTACAATAATACACCCAGTATTGGTGTCAGCGACTACAATAATACACCCAGCATTGGTGTCAGAGACTACAATAATACACCCACCATTGGTGTCAGAGACTACAATAATACACCCACCATTGGTGTCATAGACTACAATAATACACCCAGCATTGGTGTCAGAGACTACAATAACACACCCACCATTGGTGTCAGAGACTACAATAATACACCCAGCATTGGTGTCAGAGACTACAATAATAATACACTCAGTATTGGTGTCAGAGGACTACAATAATAATATACCCAGTATTGGTGTCAGAGACTACAATAATACACCCAGTATTGGTGTCAGAGACTACAATAATACACCCAGCATTGGTGTCAGAGACTACAATAATACACCCACCATTGGTGTCAGAGACTACAATAATACACCCAGTATTGTTGTCAGAGACTACAATAATACACCCAGCATTGGTGTCAGAGACTACAATAATACACCCAGTATTGGTGTCAGCGACTACAATAATACACCCAGCATTGGTGTCAGAGACTACAATAATACACCCAGCATTGGTGTCAGAGACTACAATAATACACCCAGCATTGGTGTCAGAGACTACAATAATACACCCAGCATTGGTGTCAGAGACTACAAATAATACACCCAGCATTGGTGTCAGAGACTACAATAATGCACCCAGTATTGGTGTCAGAGACTACAATAACACACCCAGCATTGGTGTCAGAGACTACAATAATACACCCACCATTGGTGTCAAAGACTACAATAATATTACACCCAGTATTGGTGTCAGCGACTACAATAATACACCCAGCATTGGTGTCAGAGACTACAATAATACACCCAGCATTGGTGTCAGAGACTACAATAATACACCCAGCATTGGTGTCAGCGACTACAATAATACACCCAGCATTGGAGTCAGTGACTACAATAATACACCCAGCATTGGTGTCAGAGACTACAATAATAATACACCCAGCATTGGTGTCAGTGACTACAATAATACACCCAGCATTGGTGTCAGAGACTACAATAATACACCCAGCATTGGTGTCAGAGACTACAATAATACACCCAGCATTGGTGTCAAAGACTACAATAATACACCCAGCATTGGAGTCAGCGACTACAATAATACACCCAGCATTGGTGTCAGAGACTACAATAATACACCCAGCATTGGTGTCAAAGACTACAATAATACACCCAGCATTGGAGTCAGCGACTACAATAATACACCCAGCATTGGTGTCAGAGACTACAATAATAGACCCAGCATTGGTGTCAGAGACTACAATAATGCACCCAGTATTGGTGTCAGAGACTACAATAATACACCCACCATTGGTGTCAGAGACTACAATAATACACCCAGCATTGGTGTCAGAGACTACAATATTACACCCAGCATTGGTGTCAGAGACTACAATATTACACCCAGCATTGGAGTCAGCGACTACAATAATACACCCAGCATTGGTGTCAGAGACTACAATAATACACCCAGCATTGGTGTCAGAGACTACAATAATACACCCAGCATTGGTGTCAGCGACTACAATAATACACCCAGCATTGGTGACAGTGACATCTCTAATAATCCTCAGTATTGGTGTCAGAGACATCTCTAATTAACCCCAGCATTGGTGTCAGCGACATCTCTAATAATCCCAAGCATTGGTGTCAGCGACATCTCTAATAATCCCCAGCATTGGTGTCAGCGACATCTCTAATAATCCCAAGCATTGGTGTCAGCGACATCTCTAATAATCCCCAGCATTGGTGTCAGTGACATCTCTAATAATCCCCAGCATTGGTGTCAGCGACATCTCTAATAATCCCCAGCATTGGTGTCAGCGACATCTCTAATAATCCCCAGCATTGGTGTCAGCGACATCTCTAATAATCCCCAGCATTGGTGTCAGCGACATCTCTAATAATCCCCAGCATTGGTGACAGTGACATCTCTAATAATCCCCAGCATTGGTGTCAGTGACATCTCTAATAATCCCAAGCGTTGGTGTCAGCGACATCTCTAATAATCCCCAGCATTGGTGACAGTGACATCTCTAATAATCCCAAGCGTTGGTGTCAGCGACATCTCTAATAATCCCCAGCATTGGTGTCAGTGACATCTCTATTAATCCCCAGCATTGGTGTCCGCGACAGCTCTAATAATCCCCAGCATTGGTGTCAGCGACATCTCTAATAATCCCCAGCATTGGTGTCAGTGACATCTCTATTAATCCCCAGCATTGGTGTCAGCGACATCTCTAATAATCCCCAGCATTGGTGTCAGCGACATCTCTAATAATTCCCAGCATTGGTGTCAGCGACATCTCTAATAATCTCCAGCATTGGTGTCAGCGACATCTCTATTAATCCCCAGCATTGGTGTCAGTGACATCTCTAATAATCTCCAGCATTGGTGTCAGGGACATCTCTAATAATCCCCAGCATTGGTGTCAGCGACATCTCTAATAATCCCCAGCATTGGTGTCAGCGACATCTTTAATAATCCCCAGCATTGGTGTAAGCGACATCTCTAATAATCCCCAGCATTGGTGTCAGTGACATCTCTATTAATCCCCAGCATTGGTGTCAGCGACAGCTCTAATAATCCCCAGCATTGTGTCAGCGACATCTCTAATAATCCCCAGCATTGGTGTCAGCGACATCTCTAATAATCCCCAGCATTGGTGTCAGCGACATCTCTAATAATCTCCAGCATTGGTGTCAGCGACATCTCTAATAATCCCCAGCATTGGTGTCAGCGACATCTCTAATAATCCCCAGCATTGGTGTCAGTGACATCTCTATTAATCCCCAGCATTGGTGTCAGCGACAGCTCTAATAATCCCCAGCATTGGTGTCAGCGACATCTCTAATAATCCCCAGCATTGGTGTCAGCGACATCTCTAATAATCCCCAACATTGGTGTCAGCGACATCTCTAATAATCCCCAGCATTGGTGTCAGCGACATCTCTAATAATCCCCAGCATTGGTGTCAGCGACATCTCTAATAATCTCCAGCATTGGTGTCAGCGACATCTCTAATAATCCCCAGCATTGGTGTCAGCGACAGCTCTAATAATCCCCAGCATTGGTGTCAGCGACATCTCTAATAATCCCTAGCATTGGTGTCAGCGACATCTCTAATAATCTCCAGCATTGGTGTCAGCGACATCTCTAATAATCCCCAGCATTGGTGTCAGCGACATCTCTAATAATCCCCAGCATTGGTGTCAGCGACATCTCTAATAATCCCCAACATTGGTGTCAGCGACATCTCTAATAATCCGAAGCATTGGTGTCAGCGACATCCTTAATAATCCCCAGCTTTGGTGTCAGCGACATCTCTAATAATCCCCAGCATTGGTGTCAGCGACATCTCTAATAATCTCCAGCATTGGTGTCAGCGACATCTCTAATAATCCCCAGCATTGGTGTCAGCGACATCTCTATTAATCCCCAGCATTGGTGTCAGTGACATCTCTAATAATCTCCAGCATTGGTGTCAGCGACATCTCTAATAATCCCCAGCATTGGTGTCAGCGACATCTCTAATAATCTCCAGCATTGGTGTCAGCGACATCTCTAATAATCCCCAGCATTGGTGTCAGCGACATCTCTAATAATCCCCAGCATTGGTGTCAGCGACATCTCTAATAATCTCCAGCATTGGTGTCAGCGACATCTCTAATAATCCCCAGCATTGGTGTCAGCGACATCTCTATTAATCCCCAGCATTGGTGTCAGTGACATCTCTAATAATCTCCAGCATTGGTGTCAGCGACATCTCTAATAATCCCCAGCATTGGTGTCAGCGACATCTCTAATAATCCCCAGCATTGGTGTCAGCGACATCTCTAATAATCCCCAGCATTGGTGTCAGCGACATCTCTAATAATCCCCAGCATTGGTGTCAGGGACATCTCTAATAATCCCCAGCATTGGTGTCAGCGATATCTCTAATAATTACAAGCATTGGTGTCAGCGACATCTCTAATAATCCCAAGTGTTGGTGTCAGCGACATGTTTTATAATTCCCAGCAGTGGTGTCAGCGACATCTTTAATAATCCCCAGCATTGATGTTAGGGACATCTCTAATAATCCCCAGCATTGGTGTCAGTGACATCTCTAATAATCCCCAGCATTGGTGTCAGCGACATCTCTAATAATCCCCAGCATTGGTGTCAGTGACATCTCTAATAATCCCCAGCATTGGTGTCAGGGACATCTCTAATAATCCCCAGCATTGGCGTCAGCGACATCTCTAATAATCCCCAGCATTGGTGTCAGCGACATCTCTAATAATCCCCAGCATTGGTGTCAGCGACATCTCTAATAATCTCCAGCATTGGTGTCAGGGACATCTCTAATAATCCCCAGCATTGGTGTAAGCGACATCTCTAATAATCCCCAGCATTGGTGTCAGCGACATCTCTAATAATCCCCAGCATTGGTGTCAGCGACATCTCTAATAATCCCCAGCATTGGTGTCAGCGACATCTCTAATAATCCCCAGCATTGGTGTCAGTGATATCTCTAATAATCCCCAGCATTGGTGTCAGCGACATCTCTAATAATCCCTAGCATTTGTGTCAGCGATATCTCTAATAATCCCAAGCATTGGTGTCAGCGACATCTCTAATAATCCCCAGCATTGGTGTAAGCGACATCTCTAATAATCCCCAGCATTGGTGTCAGTGACATCTCTAATAATCCCCAGCATTGGTGTCAGCGACATCTCTAATAATCCCCACCATTGGTGTCAGCGACATCTCTAATAATCCCTAGCATTTGTGTCAGCGATATCTCTAATAATCCCCAGCATTGGTGTCAGGGACATCTCTAATAATCCCCAGCATTGGTGTCAGCGACATCTCTAATAATCCCAAGTGTTGGTGTCAGCGACATGTTTTATAATTCCCAGCAGTGGTGTCAGCGACATCTTTAATAATCCCCAGCATTGATGTTAGGGACATCTCTAATAATCCCCAGCATTGGTGTCAGTGACATCTCTAATAATCCCCAGCATTGGTGTCAGCGACATCTCTAATAATCTCCAGCATTGGTGTCAGCGACATCTCTAATAATCCCCAGCATTGGTGTCAGGGACATCTTTAATAATCCCCAGCATTGGTGTCAGTGACATCTCCAATAATCCCCAGCATTGGTGTCAGCGACATCTCTAATAATCCCCAGCATTGGTGTCAGCGACATCTCTAATAATCCCCAGCATTGGTGTCAGCGACATCTCTAATAATCCCCAGCATTGGTGTCAGCGACATCTCTAATAATCCCCAGCATTGGTGTCAGGGACATCTCTAATAATCCCCAGCATTGGTGTCAGCGACATCTCTAATAATCCCAAGTGTTGGTGTCAGCGACATGTTTTATAATTCCCAGCAGTGGTGTCAGCGACATCTTTAATAATCCCCAGCATTGATGTTAGGGACATCTCTAATAATCCCCAGCATTGGTGTCAGTGACATCTCTAATAATCCCCAGCATTGGTGTCAGCGACATCTCTAATAATCCCCAGCATTGGTGTCAGGGACATCTCTAATAATCCCCAGCATTGGTGTCAGGGACATCTTTAATAATCCCCAGCATTGGTGTCAGCGACATCTCTAATAATCCCCAGCATTGGTGTCAGGGACATCTTTAATAATCCCCAGCATTGGTGTCAGCGACATCTCTAATAATCCCCAGCATTGGTGTCAGCGACATCTCTAATAATCCCCAGCATTGGTGTCAGGGACATCTCTAATAATCCCCAGCATTGGTGTCAGGGACATCTTTAATAATCCCCAGCATTGGTGTCAGCGACATCTCTAATAATCCCCAGCATTGGTGTCAGCGACATCTCTAATAATCCCCAGCATTGGTGTCAGGGACATCTTTAATAATCCCCAGCATTGGTGTCAGCGATATCTCTAATAATCCCCAGCATTGGTGTCAGCGACATCTCTAATAATCGCCAGCATTGGTGTCAGGGACATCTCTAATAATCCCCAGCATTGGTGTCAGCGATATCTCTAATAATTACAAGCATTGGTGTCAGCGACATCTCTAATAATCCCAAGTGTTGGTGTCAGCGACATGTTTTATAATTCCCAGCAGTGGTGTCAGGGACATCTTTAATAATCCCCAGCATTGATGTTAGGGACATCTCTAATAATCCCCAGCATTGGTGTCAGCGACATCTCTAATAATCCCCAGCATTGGTGTCAGGGACATCTCTAATAATCCCCAGCATTGGTGTCAGCGACATCTCTAATAATCCCCAGCATTTGTGTCAGCGATATCTCTAATAATCCCCAGCATTGGTGTCAGCGACATCTCTAATAATCCCCAGCATTGGTGTCAGCGACATCTCTAATAATCCCAAGCATTGGTGTCAGCGACATCTCTAATAATCCCCAGCATTGGTGTCAGTGACATCTCTAATAATCCCCAGCATTGGTGTCAGCGACATCTCTAATAATCCCCAGCATTGGTGTCAGCGACATCTCTAATAATCCCCAGCATTGGTGTCAGCGACATCTCTAATAATCCCCAGCATTGGTGTCAGCGACATCTCTAATAATCCCCAGCATTGGTGACAGTGACATCTCTAATAATCCCCAGCATTGGTGTCAGTGACATCTCTAATAATCCCAAGCGTTGGTGTCAGCGACATCTCTAATAATCCCCAGCATTGGTGACAGTGACATCTCTAATAATCCCAAGCGTTGGTGTCAGCGACATCTCTAATAATCCCCAGCATTGGTGTCAGTGACATCTCTATTAATCCCCAGCATTGGTGTCCGCGACAGCTCTAATAATCCCCAGCATTGGTGTCAGCGACATCTCTAATAATCCCCAGCATTGGTGTCAGTGACATCTCTATTAATCCCCAGCATTGGTGTCAGCGACATCTCTAATAATCCCCAGCATTGGTGTCAGCGACATCTCTAATAATTCCCAGCATTGGTGTCAGCGACATCTCTAATAATCTCCAGCATTGGTGTCAGCGACATCTCTATTAATCCCCAGCATTGGTGTCAGTGACATCTCTAATAATCTCCAGCATTGGTGTCAGGGACATCTCTAATAATCCCCAGCATTGGTGTCAGCGACATCTCTAATAATCCCCAGCATTGGTGTCAGCGACATCTTTAATAATCCCCAGCATTGGTGTAAGCGACATCTCTAATAATCCCCAGCATTGGTGTCAGTGACATCTCTATTAATCCCCAGCATTGGTGTCAGCGACAGCTCTAATAATCCCCAGCATTGGTGTCAGCGACATCTCTAATAATCCCCAGCATTGGTGTCAGCGACATCTCTAATAATCCCCAGCATTGGTGTCAGCGACATCTCTAATAATCTCCAGCATTGGTGTCAGCGACATCTCTAATAATCCCCAGCATTGGTGTCAGCGACATCTCTAATAATCCCCAGCATTGGTGTCAGTGACATCTCTATTAATCCCCAGCATTGGTGTCAGCGACAGCTCTAATAATCCCCAGCATTGGTGTCAGCGACATCTCTAATAATCCCCAGCATTGGTGTCAGCGACATCTCTAATAATCCCCAACATTGGTGTCAGCGACATCTCTAATAATCCCCAGCATTGGTGTCAGCGACATCTCTAATAATCCCCAGCATTGGTGTCAGCGACATCTCTAATAATCTCCAGCATTGGTGTCAGCGACATCTCTAATAATCCCCAGCATTGGTGTCAGCGACAGCTCTAATAATCCCCAGCATTGGTGTCAGCGACATCTCTAATAATCCCTAGCATTGGTGTCAGCGACATCTCTAATAATCTCCAGCATTGGTGTCAGCGACATCTCTAATAATCCCCAGCATTGGTGTCAGCGACATCTCTAATAATCCCCAGCATTGGTGTCAGCGACATCTCTAATAATCCCCAACATTGGTGTCAGCGACATCTCTAATAATCCGAAGCATTGGTGTCAGCGACATCCTTAATAATCCCCAGCTTTGGTGTCAGCGACATCTCTAATAATCCCCAGCATTGGTGTCAGCGACATCTCTAATAATCTCCAGCATTGGTGTCAGCGACATCTCTAATAATCCCCAGCATTGGTGTCAGCGACATCTCTATTAATCCCCAGCATTGGTGTCAGTGACATCTCTAATAATCTCCAGCATTGGTGTCAGCGACATCTCTAATAATCCCCAGCATTGGTGTCAGCGACATCTCTAATAATCTCCAGCATTGGTGTCAGCGACATCTCTAATAATCCCCAGCATTGGTGTCAGCGACATCTCTAATAATCCCCAGCATTGGTGTCAGCGACATCTCTAATAATCTCCAGCATTGGTGTCAGCGACATCTCTAATAATCCCCAGCATTGGTGTCAGCGACATCTCTATTAATCCCCAGCATTGGTGTCAGTGACATCTCTAATAATCTCCAGCATTGGTGTCAGCGACATCTCTAATAATCCCCAGCATTGGTGTCAGCGACATCTCTAATAATCCCCAGCATTGGTGTCAGCGACATCTCTAATAATCCCCAGCATTGGTGTCAGCGACATCTCTAATAATCCCCAGCATTGGTGTCAGGGACATCTCTAATAATCCCCAGCATTGGTGTCAGCGATATCTCTAATAATTACAAGCATTGGTGTCAGCGACATCTCTAATAATCCCAAGTGTTGGTGTCAGCGACATGTTTTATAATTCCCAGCAGTGGTGTCAGCGACATCTTTAATAATCCCCAGCATTGATGTTAGGGACATCTCTAATAATCCCCAGCATTGGTGTCAGTGACATCTCTAATAATCCCCAGCATTGGTGTCAGCGACATCTCTAATAATCCCCAGCATTGGTGTCAGTGACATCTCTAATAATCCCCAGCATTGGTGTCAGGGACATCTCTAATAATCCCCAGCATTGGCGTCAGCGACATCTCTAATAATCCCCAGCATTGGTGTCAGCGACATCTCTAATAATCCCCAGCATTGGTGTCAGCGACATCTCTAATAATCTCCAGCATTGGTGTCAGGGACATCTCTAATAATCCCCAGCATTGGTGTAAGCGACATCTCTAATAATCCCCAGCATTGGTGTCAGCGACATCTCTAATAATCCCCAGCATTGGTGTCAGCGACATCTCTAATAATCCCCAGCATTGGTGTCAGCGACATCTCTAATAATCCCCAGCATTGGTGTCAGTGATATCTCTAATAATCCCCAGCATTGGTGTCAGCGACATCTCTAATAATCCCTAGCATTTGTGTCAGCGATATCTCTAATAATCCCAAGCATTGGTGTCAGCGACATCTCTAATAATCCCCAGCATTGGTGTAAGCGACATCTCTAATAATCCCCAGCATTGGTGTCAGTGACATCTCTAATAATCCCCAGCATTGGTGTCAGCGACATCTCTAATAATCCCCACCATTGGTGTCAGCGACATCTCTAATAATCCCTAGCATTTGTGTCAGCGATATCTCTAATAATCCCCAGCATTGGTGTCAGGGACATCTCTAATAATCCCCAGCATTGGTGTCAGCGACATCTCTAATAATCCCAAGTGTTGGTGTCAGCGACATGTTTTATAATTCCCAGCAGTGGTGTCAGCGACATCTTTAATAATCCCCAGCATTGATGTTAGGGACATCTCTAATAATCCCCAGCATTGGTGTCAGTGACATCTCTAATAATCCCCAGCATTGGTGTCAGCGACATCTCTAATAATCTCCAGCATTGGTGTCAGCGACATCTCTAATAATCCCCAGCATTGGTGTCAGGGACATCTTTAATAATCCCCAGCATTGGTGTCAGTGACATCTCCAATAATCCCCAGCATTGGTGTCAGCGACATCTCTAATAATCCCCAGCATTGGTGTCAGCGACATCTCTAATAATCCCCAGCATTGGTGTCAGCGACATCTCTAATAATCCCCAGCATTGGTGTCAGCGACATCTCTAATAATCCCCAGCATTGGTGTCAGGGACATCTCTAATAATCCCCAGCATTGGTGTCAGCGACATCTCTAATAATCCCAAGTGTTGGTGTCAGCGACATGTTTTATAATTCCCAGCAGTGGTGTCAGCGACATCTTTAATAATCCCCAGCATTGATGTTAGGGACATCTCTAATAATCCCCAGCATTGGTGTCAGTGACATCTCTAATAATCCCCAGCATTGGTGTCAGCGACATCTCTAATAATCCCCAGCATTGGTGTCAGGGACATCTCTAATAATCCCCAGCATTGGTGTCAGGGACATCTTTAATAATCCCCAGCATTGGTGTCAGCGACATCTCTAATAATCCCCAGCATTGGTGTCAGGGACATCTTTAATAATCCCCAGCATTGGTGTCAGCGACATCTCTAATAATCCCCAGCATTGGTGTCAGCGACATCTCTAATAATCCCCAGCATTGGTGTCAGGGACATCTCTAATAATCCCCAGCATTGGTGTCAGGGACATCTTTAATAATCCCCAGCATTGGTGTCAGCGACATCTCTAATAATCCCCAGCATTGGTGTCAGCGACATCTCTAATAATCCCCAGCATTGGTGTCAGGGACATCTTTAATAATCCCCAGCATTGGTGTCAGCGATATCTCTAATAATCCCCAGCATTGGTGTCAGCGACATCTCTAATAATCGCCAGCATTGGTGTCAGGGACATCTCTAATAATCCCCAGCATTGGTGTCAGCGATATCTCTAATAATTACAAGCATTGGTGTCAGCGACATCTCTAATAATCCCAAGTGTTGGTGTCAGCGACATGTTTTATAATTCCCAGCAGTGGTGTCAGGGACATCTTTAATAATCCCCAGCATTGATGTTAGGGACATCTCTAATAATCCCCAGCATTGGTGTCAGCGACATCTCTAATAATCCCCAGCATTGGTGTCAGGGACATCTCTAATAATCCCCAGCATTGGTGTCAGCGACATCTCTAATAATCCCCAGCATTTGTGTCAGCGATATCTCTAATAATCCCCAGCATTGGTGTCAGCGACATCTCTAATAATCTCCAGCATTGGTGTCAGGGACATCTCTAATAATCCCCAGCATTGGTGTCAGCGACATCTCTAATAATCCCCAGCATTGGTGTCAGCGACATCTCTAATAATCTCCAGCATTGGTGTCAGTGACATCTCTAATAATCCCCAGCATTGGTGTCAGTGACATCTCTAATAATCCCCAGCATTGGTGTCAGCGACATCTCTAATAATCCCAAGCATTAGTGTCAGTGACATCTCTATTAATCCCCAGCATTGGTGTCAGCGACATCTCTAATAATCCCCAGCATTGGTGTCAGTGACATCTCTAATAATCCCCAGCATTGGTGTCAGCGACATCTCTAATAATCCCCAGCATTGGTGTCAGCGACATCTCTAATAATCCCCAGCATTGGTGTCAGCGACATCTCTAATAATCCCCAGCATTGGTGTCAGTGACATCTCTAATAATCCCCAGCATTGGTGTCAGCGATATCTCTAATAATCCCCAGCATTGGTGTCAGTGACATCTCTAATAATCCCCAGCATTGGTGTCAGCGACATCTCTAATAATCCCCAGCATTGGTGTCAGGGACATCTTTAATAATCCCCAGCATTGGTGTCAGCGACATCTCTAATAATCCCCAGCATTGGTGTCAGGGAAATCTTTAATAATCCCCAGCATTGGTGTCAGCGACATCTCTAATAATCCCCAGCATTGGTGTAAGCGACATCTCCAATAATCCCCAGCATTGGTGTCAGCGACATCTCTAATAATCCCCAGCATTGGTGTCAGCGACATCTCCAATAATCCCCAGCATTGGTGTCAGTGACATCTCTAATAATCCCCAGCATTGGTGTCAGCGACATCTCTAATAATCCCCAGCATTGGTGTCAGGGACATCTCTAATAATCCCCAGCATTGGTGTCAGCGATATCTCTAATAATTACAAGCATTGGTGTCAGCGACATCTCTAATAATCCCAAGTGTTGGTGTCAGCGACATGTTTTATAATTCCCAGCAGTGGTGTCAGCGACATCTTTAATAATCCCCGGCATTGATGTTAGGGACATCTCTAATAATCCCCAGCATTGGTGTCAGTGACATCTCTAATAATCCCCAGCAGTGGTGTCAGCGACATCTCTAATAATCCCCAGCATTGATGTCAGGGGCATCTTTAATAATCCCCAGCATTGGTGTCAGCGACATCTCTAATAATCCCTAGCATTTGTGTCAGCGATATCTCTAATAATCTCCAGCATTGGTGTCAGGGACATCTCTAATAATCCCCAGCATTGGTGTAAGCGACATCTCTAATAATCCCCAGCATTGGTGTCAGTGACATCTCTAATAATCCCCAGCATTGGTGTCAGTGACATCTCTAATAATCTCCAGCATTGGTGTCAGCGACATCTCTAATAATCCCCAGCATTGGTGTCAGGGACATCTTTAATAATCCCCAGCATTGGTGTCAGCGACATCTCTAATAATCCCCAGCATTGGTGTCAGCGACATCTCCAATAATCCCCAGCATTGGTGTCAGCGACATCTCTAATAATCCCCAGCATTGGTGTCAGGGACATCTCTAATAATCCCCAGCATTGGTGTCAGCGATATCTCTAATAATTACAAGCATTGGTGTCAGCGACATCTCTAATAATCCCAAGTGTTGGTGTCAGCGACATGTTTTATAATTCCCAGCAGTGGTGTCAGCGACATCTTTAATAATCCCCAGCATTGATGTTAGGGACATCTCTAATAATCCCCAGCAGTGCTGGGACAAGGTAATTTAGCGCCCAGGGCAAAGACACCAAACTGCGCCCCCCCCCCCTCCCCTTCCAAAAAAAAAATTTAAAAATTGAGCACTAAT
This sequence comes from Lithobates septentrionalis, assembly GCA_037952835.1. Taxonomy (NCBI): domain Eukaryota; kingdom Metazoa; phylum Chordata; class Amphibia; order Anura; family Ranidae; genus Lithobates; species Lithobates septentrionalis. Next base: position 21,607 of record JBBDGP010005982.1, on the reverse strand, counting down.
CGGCATACTTAGCCCCGAACACAAATAATACCCCCTATCATCCTTACTAGCATAAATTCTCCCCCCCAATCCCCATTTCTAACAGCCCCAATATTTCCTTTCCTAGCACAAATCTCCCCCCCCATCACTTCTTCTAGCACAACCCCCCCCAAAATCCCCCTCCTAACACAAATCCCCCCCCCCCCATCTCCACGGCACAAATCCTCTCTCCTGGCACAAATTCTCTTTCCCCCACAGAACAAATCCTCCCTCCCAGCACAAATCTTACCCCTTTCACCCCCCAAAATCCCCCTCCCAGCACAAATCTTACCCCTGTCACCCCCCAAAATCCCCCTCCCAGCACAAATCTTACCCCTTTCACCCCCCAAAATCCCCCTCCCAGCACAAATCTTACCCCTGTCGTCCCCGAAAATCCCCCTCCCAGCACAAATCTTACCCCTGTCGCCCCCAAAAATCCCCCTCCCAGCACAAATCTTACCCCTGTCACCCCCCAAAATCCCCCTCCCAGCACAAATCTTACCCCCAAATTTCCCCTCTAAAACAAATACCCCCAATTATCCCTAGCATAAATTCTCCCCCCCCCAATCCCCATTTCTAACAGCCCGAATATTTCCTATCCTAGCACAACCCCCCCCCCCCCATCACCTCTTCTATCACAACCCCCTCCCCCCAAATACCCCTACTAGAAAAAAAAATCTTATCCTGGCACCCCTCAAATTCCCCATCCCAGCAGAACCCCCCCAGAACTCCCTTCCTAACACAACAGCACAAATACACCCCCCTCCCCCATATCATTCCCACCTAGAAGTAATCATTTTCTCCCTACAAATACTCTCATTCCTCCCCTTGTGTTCTCAGTGCAGCTCTCCCTTCCCTCAGCTTGGCAGCAGCTTTCCTCACACACAGACCTCAGATACAGTGCGGCACAGCGCTCTGTGATGCCCACCTTCCGACGTTCCTCCTCATGTTGTCCTGTCAGAGCTGAGGAGGAGCCGGTTTCTAAACTTGCCTGTGCGGCAGATAGCGGGAGAGATACAGCTGCTGAAGGGGACCGGGATCGCGGCTCAGAGATGCCCGCCTCCCACCCACACTGCTTTCAAACTTACAGCAAGAGACAGGCTCCTTGGCTCCTATAGGTTGCAGCGCGGCAACAGCTCTCCGCGCTCCTCTGAGTCCTCCCACCCCACCTCCGGCCGTGAGTGACCTCACGCCGCCGGCCGGGACTACGAGGCTGCTTCGTAGGGGGAGTGAACAGTGAAGCTGACAGGGAAAGGAGGTGAAGCCAGGGCTTGTTGTGCCAGATGCAGGAGTGCACTCGGCACACTTACAGACAATTTTTCAGGTACAACTGCACTGGCTAGTGTGTATAATGACAGGTGTGAAGCACATTGCCAGCTCTTCACCTGCGCCCCCCCTAGTATAGAAAATCGTACCGCCCAGGGCATCCGCCCCTTCCGCCCCTGCCTTGTACCGGCCCTGATCCCCAGCATTGGTGTCAGCGACATCTCTAATAATCCCCAGCATTGATGTCAGGGACATCTTTAATAATCCCCAGCATTGGTGTCAGGGACATCTCTAATAATCCCCAGCATTGATGTCAGGGACATCTTTAATAATCCCCAGCATTGGTGTCAGGGACATCTCTAATAATCCCCAGCATTGATGTCAGGGACATCTTTAATAATCCCCAGCATTGGTGTCAGGGACATCTCTAATAATCCCCAGCATTGATGTCAGGGACATCTTTAATAATCCCCAGCATTGATGTCAGGGACATCTTTAATAATCCCCAGCATTGGTGTCAGCGACATCTCTAATAATCCCTAGCATTTGTGTCAGCGATATCTCTAATAATCCCCAGCATTGGTGTCAGCGACATCTCTAATAATCTCCAGCATTGGTGTCAGCGACATCTCTAATGCCGCGTACACACGGTCGGACTTTTCGTCTACAAAAGTCCAACGGACGCTGACGGACTAAAGCTGGCTGGTAATCCGATCGTGTGTGGGCTTCTCCGGACTTTCAACATACTTTTTTAGCCTCAAATCCGACGTACTTTAGATTTGAAACATGCTTCAAATCTTTACTTCGTAACTACGACGGACCCCGAAATCCGCTCGTCTGTGTGCTAGTCCGACGGACAAAAAGCCACGCTAGGGCACCTATTGGCTACTGGCTATGAACTTCCTTATTTTAGTCCGGTGTACGTCATCACGTAAGAATTCGACGGACTTTTGTGTGATCGTGTGTAGGCAAGTCTGTTCGTTAGAAAGTCCGCCGCAAGTCCGTCGAAAGTCAGCCGAAAGTCTGGCGGAAGTCTGTCAGACAGGCTGTCTGACTTTTGTAGACGAAAAGTCCGACCGTGTGTACGCGGCATAATAATCCCCAGCATTGGTGTCAGTGACATCTCTAATAATCCCCAGCATTGGTGTCAGTGACATCTCTAATAATCCCCAGCATTGGTGTCAGCGACATCTCTAATAATCCCCAGCATTGGTGTAAGCGACATCTCTAATAATCCCCAGCATTGGTGACAGTGACATCTCTAATAATCCCCAGCATTGGTGTCAGTGACATCTCTAATAATCCCCAGCATTGGTGTCAGTGACATCTCTAATAATCCCCAGCATTGGTGTCAGCGACATCTCTAATAATCCCCAGCATTGGTGACAGTGACATCTCTAATAATCCCCAGCATTGGTGTCAGCGACATCTCTAATAATCCCCATAATTGGTGTAAGCGACATCTCTAATAATCCCCAGCATTGGTGTCAGCGACATCTCTAATAATCCCAAGCATTGGTGTCAGTGACATCTCTATTAATCCCCAGCATTGGTGTCAGCGACATCTCTAATAATCCCCAGCATTGGTGTCAGTGACATCTCTAATAATCCCCAGCATTGGTGTCGGTGACCACAATAATACATCCAGCACTGGTGTAAGCGACATCTCTAATAATCCCCGCAAAATAAAAAACCCCAGCCTTGGTGTCTCTGACCACAATAATAGTCCCCAGCAGTTGTGTCAGCAACAGCACTAATAGCCCCAGATTTGGTGTCAGAGACCACAATAATAATATAAACATTTTCCAAAATGTTAATAGAATCAATTCGAATTTGAATAGAATAGAAAAGAATAAAGTAGACTAGAAAGGAAAATAACGAAATAGTATAGAGAAAAACAACAGAATAGAGTAGATAGAATATAACCATCTTCCTATTCTAATCTATTCTTTTCTATTCTATTCAAATTCGAATTGATCCTATTTGAATTTTGGGAAAGGGTTATATTCTTTCTATTCTAATCTATTATATTGTTTTTTTCTATACTATTCTGTTCTTTTCTATTCTATTCAAATTCAAATTGCTTCTATTTGAATTCTGGGAAATGGTTATATTCTTTCTATTCTATTCTAATCTATTCTATTCTATTCTATTGTTTTTTTTTAATTGTATTCTTTTCTATTCTATTATAGTCTATTCTGTTCTATTCTTTTTTTTCTATTCTATTCTTTTCTTATGTATTCAAATTCAAATTTATTCTATTTGAAATTTGAATTTCAGATGATGGTTATATTCTTTCTATGTTATTCTATTCTATTTGTTTCTATTATATTCTATTCTGTTCTTTTATTTTCTATTCTATCTTGTTCTGTTTTATTTTATTTTCTGTTATATTGTTTTCTAGTCTGTTCATGATTTTTCTATTCTATTCCTTTATTTTCTATTCTATTTTATTCTCTTTGGAAATTGGAAAACTATTCAAATTTGAAAACTTTTCGAATTTGAAAACTATTCAAATTCGAAAACTTTTCAAATTCGAATTTGAAAACTATTCAAATTCGAAAACGATTCGAAAACGATTCGAATTTCACCTGAATTTTTTTCCTTATTTCTGATTTGTTTAAATTCGGTTCTATTGAAATTCGAAAATTCGGATACATCCGAATTTTGGAAAAACCAAAATTCGTCCAAATTTTAATTCGGAATGAAACGAACCGCACATGTCTATCTATGGGTGACGTCACTCCCCATTCATTTCACAGCCATTGATGGCCGCTGGAGATCAGGTTGGATTGGCTTCAAAAAAGGTATGTATACTGATTTCTTCTTTACAGGGCTAGATAGGTTAGTGTTAGAATGTGGGTGTCTATAGATGCAGGGATTTTAGTTTTAATGTAGACTTTAAGCAGCAAAGCAACTACAGACCATAACATGTCCACCACCATACTTCACAGTTGTTCTAAAGTTCTTCTCCTGTCTTCAGCAAACATGTCTACTGTTACTGTGACAAAATAACCAAACCTTTAATTGATCAGGTTTCAGCTCATTGTTCCAGGAGGCCTGGTCTTTACCTGTATGTTTAACCGCTTCAGATCCTGAAGGTTTTACCATCTTCATTAACAGGCCAATTTTTTTGTTACTTAGCACTGCGCTAATTGTGCAGTCATGCAACGCTGTACCCAAATGACATTTTTATTTTTTTCACACAAATAGAGCTTTCTTTTGGTGGTATTTGATCACCACTGTTTTTTTATGTTTTGTGAGATAAAGGAAAAATTACTGAAAATGTTGAAAAAAAAACCCCAAAAATCTAATTTCTTCATAAATGTAGGCCAAAATGTATTCTGCTACATATCTTTGGTAAAAAAAAAAAAAAAATCCCAATAAGAGTACATTGCTTGGTTTGTGCGAAAGTTACAGTGTCTGTAAACTATGGAATATTTACTGAGATTTTTTTTCTTTATTCTTTTAATACTTGTAACGGTAGTGCTCAGCAATGTTTAGTGGGACTGTGATAGTGCGATGAGCAATCTGACACTAACTAATGCTGGCTGGGAGGTACATTAACTGACTAACTGACACTGACATCACCAGTGACACTAATACAGTGATCAGTTATAATACAATACACACTACTAATGACACTGGCTGACAAGGGGGTTAACATTTATGTTAAGATGACTTGCTGAAGTTCAAACCGAGAATCAGAATGGGAAAGAAAAGGAATTTAAGTGACTTTGAACGTGGATGGTTGTTGTTGCCAGACGAGCTGGTCTGAGTATTTCAAAAACTAATCTATTGGGATGTTCACGCACAACCATCTCTAGGGTTTACAGAGAATTGTCTGAAAAAGAGAAAATATCCAGTGAGCGGCAGTTGTGTGGACAAAAATGCCTCATTGATGTCAGAGGTCAGTGGAGAATGGGCAGACTAGTTTGAGATGATAGAAAGGCAACGGTAACTTAAATATCCACTTGTTACAACCAAGGTATGCAGAATACCATCTCTGAATGCACAACACATCGGACCTTGAAGCAGATGGGCTACAGCAGCAGAAGACCACACCAGGTGTCATTTCTGTCAGCTAAGAACAGGAAACTGAGGCTACAATTCGCATAGGCTCACCAAACTTGGACATTAGAAGACTGGAAAAACGTTCCCTGGTCTGATGAGTCTCGATTTCAGCTGCAACATTCAGACTGTAGGGTCGGAATTTGGCGTAAACAAAACGGAAGCATGGATCCATCCTGCCTTGTATCATCTGTTCAGGCTGGTGGTGAAAAACAAGGAAACGGAGGCGCCTCTGGGTTCAGACTTTATAACAACTTTTAATAAAAAGGCAACAACATAGTTTGCACTCACATTTAGGAAGAAATGTTCAGGCATGAAAAAGTCCCAAGGCAATCAAGGGGCTTGGGGAGCAAACAGTGATCCAGGCGAGGGATGATGACGTCACACACTATGCAACGCTTTTCTTGAGCCGGCTAGCCGTGAGTGACATGACGGCTGCGCTCCTTTGTCAAGGTCAAGGGCTTGACAAAGGAGCACAGTCGTCACGTCACTCACGACTAGCTGGCTCAGGAAACGCATCGCATAGTGTGTGATGTCATCATCCCTCGCCTGGATCACTGTTTGCTCCACAAGCCTCATTCTGGTGTTCCTTCATCGCTGTCGGCCGTCTTACATCCAGCGCTTCTGGAACCAGCTAGAGGACACACATCCACGGCTAGGAGAGACTGACCTCACGGACCCCCTTGATCGCCTTGGGACTTTTTCATGCCTGAACATTTCTTCCTAAATGTGAGTGCAAACTATGTTGTTGCCTTTTTATTAAAAGTTGTTTTAAAGTCTGCACCCAGAGGCGCCTCCGTTTCCTTGTTTTTCAGTGTCTTTTGGGAATATGGTTTTCACTCCCACCGGAAGGCTGCCATGAATGTGGACTCCTCACATCATCCTCATCATCCACCTTTCTGTGCCATATTACGGACTCATTATCATTTTTATCTTTATGACTATTGTAGAGTTTATTTATGTACAATATTGTCATACATTTTGGATTTTGCTTTTAATTCTTTGCGCCAAACACTTGTTGTTCAGGCTGGTGGTGGTGGTGTAATGGTGTGGGGAATATTTTCTTGGCACACTTTGGGCCCCTTAGTACCAATAGAGCATCGTTTAACAGCTTGCCGACCAGCCGCCGTAATTATACCGCTGCAGGTCGGCACAATCCCGCGAACCGTCGTAGCTGTACATCGGTTCGCGGGATCGGGATAGCAGGCGCGGGCGCGCCCACGCCCGCTGCGCAGCGGGGGTACAGATGCTCGTGGCCGAAGGTCGCGATGACCGCCAGCCACGAGCGATCGTGAGCAGGAGACACAGAACAGGGACGAGTGTGTGTAAACACACAATTCCCTGTTCTGTTCTGACAGGAGTGACAGATCGTGTGTTCCTATTAGCTAGGAACCACGATCCGTCACTTCCTCTAGTCAGTCCACTCCCCCTTCAAGTAGAATCACCTCCCAGGGAACATAGTTAACCCCTTGATTGCCCCCTAGTGTTAACTCCTTCACTGCCAGTGGCATTTATACAGTAATCAATGCATTTTATAGCACTGATCGCTGTATAAATGCCAGTGGTCCCAAAAATGTGTCAAAATTGTCTGATGTGTCCGCCATAATGTATCAGTCACGATAAAAATCATAGATCGCCCCCATTACTAGTAAAAAAAAAAAAAATAATAAAAATGCTATAAATCTATCCCCTATTTTGTAGACGCTATAACTTTTGCGGAAAACAATCAATATACGCTTATTGCGATTTTTTTACCAAAAATATGTAGAATACATATCGGCCTAAACTGAGGAGAAATTTGCTGTTTTTTAAAAAAAATGGGGATATTTATTATAACAAAATGTACAAAATATTGTGTTTTTTTCAAAATGATCGCTCTTTTTTTGTTTATAGCGCAAAAAATAAAATCCGCTGAGGCGATCAAATACCACCAAAAGAAAGCTAAAAATGCAAATGCAAAAAATGGCCCTGTCATTCAGCAGCCAAATCTTCCGGGGCTGAAGTGGTTAAACACCACAACCTACTTGAGTATTGTTGCTGACCATGTCCATCCCTTTATGACTTCAGTGTACCCATCTTCTCATGCTTACTTCCAGCAGGATAATGTACCATGTCACGAAGCTCAAATCATCTCACCACTGGTTTCTTGAACATGACAATGAGTTCACTGTACTCCAATGGTCTCCACAGTCACCAGATTTCAATCCAATAGAAAACCTTTGGGATGTGGTGGAACGGAATAGTCGCATCATAGATGTGCAGCCGACAAATCTGCAGAAATTGCATGATGCTATCATGTCAATGTAGCGGTACCACCGTAGGAGCTGCAGAATGTAGTAGTTCCATCTCACCCTGCCCAGCCTGGCATTCACTTCCAATCACTCCAAGACAATGAACAAATCCATCAGCTTTGTGTTTTTGTATTTTATTGAGGGATTAGAACTTGGATGGGGTTAAGGGATTCATGGGATGCCCAGAAAATGATTCTTGCATGGTATGGGACAATTCAGATATTCTCCTTCTCCACAACACTGGCTGCAGACTATCTCTCCTTCTCCCTCCAGCACTGTTCTTCAGGCTCAGCTAGCACATGGTTAGGCCTAACTCTGGTTTCAGCCAGGCCTTAGCAAAGTTCCCTTTTACAAGCAGGGACCGCGGGCCCCTCTATTGTAGCAACAAAATAGGAAAGTTTTTAGTGCTAGCTGACCTCTTTGATGGACTACTGATCCCAGTCAGCCCTTTGCAGACCCTGACAGCTCTCTCAGCTGCAGCAGCCCGACTCTGCCAGTAACATCACAGTCTCTCCCGCTGGCTCTACATACATCTCTGACTGCATACTCCCAGTCCTCTTCGACATGCCTCTCCCAGCTCTCCCGACTGTGCCTGCCACTCACCGACACCTGATGGATCTCTCCTGGAGACTTGCCCGGCAGTGTTCCCCACTGTCCTCTCCTGCACCTGTTTAGGACACCCCTGGGGTTGTGTGGGGTTCCTTCACTCCAATCCCAGCCCAAAGTCACCCCCCCAGACAGGAGGGGCTCCCTCCAAGGCCCCGACAGCCTAAGACTCCATCTCCAGTTCTTCCACCTGAACAACTCCTCCCCAGCTGGGCTGCTTAAAGGTATTTAACCACTTGCCGCCCACCATATAGCAGAATGACGGCGGCAAAGTGGTTTCAATATCCTGACTGGACGTCATATGACGTCCGCAGAATATTGAGCCGCTGCGCGCCCCCGGGGGCGCGCATCGCGGTGATCGTTGTTGCGGGGTGTCAGTCTGACACCCCGCAACACCGATCTAGGTAAAGAGTCTCTGACGGATTGGACACGGCTGATCACGATGTAAATAGGAAGAGCCGGTGATCGGCTTTTCCTCACTCGCGTCTGACAGAGTGCCCATCAGTGAAAGAGAAAACTTACTTATTTACAAAATGTTTAAACAAAAACAAAAGCAAAACTTTTATTTTTTTCAAAATTTTCGGTCTTTTTTTATCTGTTTCGCAAAAAATTAAAACCGCAGAGGTGATCAAATACCACCAAAAGAAAGCTCTATTTGTGGGAACAAAATGATAAAAATTTAGTTTGGGTACAGTGTTGGATGACCGCGCAATTGTCATTCAAACTGCGACAGCGCTGAAAGCTGAAAATTGGTCTGGGCAGGAAGGTGTCTAAGTGCCCTGTATTGAAGTGGTTAAGGAGACCGGCCCCTGCCAATCCAGGTTGGGGATTGGTCAGGGCTCCTTAGAACACCCAAGCCAGCTCCACCTCTCTTCCCTGCCTTCCTTCTAGAAGCCTCTAGAAGCAGAAGGGAGGTAACCGAAAGATGAAACTAGCTGTGAGTCACCAGCCTACTCTAAACCACTCCCAGCTACAGATCAAAACAAACAGGCCTAGCTTCAGCTAGGCCTGCCTAAATTTACCTGCACTGACAAAAATCTCAACTCTAGCACCTATCACTCGCTCTACATCAATATGGACCAAAATCTCTGAGGAATGTTTCCAACACCTTGTTGAATCTATGCCACCAAGAATTGAGGCAGTTCTAAAGACCAAAGGGGGTCCAATCCGATGCTAGCATGGTGTACCTAATAAAGTGGCGGTAAGTGTATATAGTATAAGTGTCAAAGGTCAGTTTATTTGTTTCTTTAACAAATTTGCTCAAGACATATACAGTGCCTTGAAAAAGTATTTTCCACATTTTGTCATGGTACAATCGAAAATGTAAATGTATTTTGTTGGGATTTTATGTGATAGACCAACACAAAGTGGCATATAATTGTGAAGAGGAAGGAAAATGATAAATGGTTTTCAACATTTTTTACAAATAAATATCTCAAAAGTGTGACGTGAATTTGTATTCAGCCCCCCTGAGTCAATACTTTGTAGAACCCCCTTTTGCTGCAATTACAGCTGCAAGTCTTTTTAGGGATGTCTCTACCAGCTTTGCACATCTAGAGAGTGACATTTTTGCAAATTCTTTTTTGCAAAATAGCTCAAATTCTGTCAGATCGGATGGAGAGCATCTGTGAACAGCAATTTTAAAGTCTTTCCACAGATTCTCAATTGGATTTAGGTCTGGACTTTGACTGGGCTATTCTAACGCATGAATGTGCTTTGATCTAATCCATTCCATTGTAGCTCTGTCTGTATGTTTAGGGTTGTTGTCCTGCTGAAAAGGAAACCTCCACCCTGGTCTTAAGTCTTTTGCAGGTTTTCTTCTAAGATTGCCCTGTATTTGCATATATCTCCCCATCAACTCTGACCAGCTTCCCTGTCCCTGCTGAAGAAAAGCATCCCCAACATGATGCTGCCACCACCATGTTTCACGGTGGCGATGGAGTGTTCGGGGTGCTGTGCATTGTTAGTTTTCCACCATACATAACATTTTACTTTTAGGCCAAACAGTTCAATTTTGGTCTCATCTGACCTTCCACATGTTTGCTGTGTCCCCCACATGGCTTCTCGCAAAGTCTTGCAAACGAGACTTCTTATGGCTTTCTTTCAACAGAGGCTTTCTTCTTGCCACTCTTCCATAATGGCCAGATTGTTGGAGTGCACGACTAATAGTTGTCCTCTGGACAGATTCTCCCACCTGAGCTGTGGCTTCCTGCAGTTCCTCCAGAGTTACCGTGGGTCTCTTGGCTGCTTCTCTGATTAATGCTCTTTTTGCCCGACCTGTCGGTTTAGGTGGACGGCCATGACTTGGTAGGTTTGCCATACCCTTTCCATTTTCAGATGATGGATTGAACAGTGCTCCGTGAGATGTTCAAAGCTTGGGATATTTTTATAACCTAACCTTGCTTTAAACTTCTCCACAACTTTATCCCTGACCTGTGTGGTGTGTTCCTTGGCCTTCATGATGCTGTTTGTTCACTAAGGTTCTCTAACACACCTCTCAGGGCTTCACAGAACAGCTATATTTATCCTGATATTAAATTACACACAGGTGGACACTATTTACTAATTAGGTGACTTCTAAAAGCATAAAAACATAAAAGTATAGCTTTCTTCTATAAAGTTTTTTCTCCGTATCCTAAATATGAGAAAAACCCTAATATGTATAAATGGGAAAAAGATTTAGGACAATCCTTTTCGGATGAATGTTGGTACAATGCTATGAGAATAAACCAAACTGCAACATCCTGCTTAGAGCATTGGGACAACTCTCAGAAAATATTGAATAGCTGGTACCTAACTCCTTACAAATTAGCTAAAATATATCCATCTACATCACCACTATGCTGGCGTTGTACAGATCAAGTTGGTTCCTTATTCCACATTTTATGGAGTTGTAAAAATCTGACCAGTTTCTGGAACTCAATATCCACCTTTATTGCCTCTCTCACAGGCAAGTTGATAAAACTATCACCTGCTATGGCCCTTTTAGCTATCAACCTTGACACTTTCCCATTTCAATACAGAATATTAGTGGCGAATATTCTTATAGCGGCTAGACTTACCATAACGAAAATGTGGAAATCAATTGAGGCCCCTAACCTGTGTGATGTCATTCTTAGAGTCAACACCCAGGCGTACTATGAATTACTGTTAGCACTTAAAAATTATAACGTAATTCACTTTAAGAAGCACTGGTATGTATGGATCATACATCCTAAAGCATCTACAGTACTAAAAGACCTGTACGCTTAGTCTTAACTACCACTAGGTAGCCTGTTGGTATCACTTATTCCTTGTAGAGACAAATGCCGAGTACACACGAGCGGACTTTACGGCAGACTTTGCCCGGCGGACGGGATTTCGTCGGACAATTCGATCGTGTGTGGGCTCCAGCGGACTTTGTTTTCTCAAAAGTTGGACGGACTTAGATTTGAAACATGTTTTAAATCTATCCGTCGAACTCGAGTCCGGTCGAAAAGTCCGCTCGTCTGTATGCTAGTTCGACAGACAAAAAGCCACGCTAGGGCAGCTATTGGCTACTGGCTATGAACTTCCTTGTTTTAGTCCGGTCGTACGTCATCACGTACGAATTCGTCGAACTTTGGTGGATTGTGGATTTGGTGGCAAGTCCGTTCATTCGGAAAGTCCGTCATAAAGTCCGTTGAAAAGTCCGCCAGGCAAAGTCTGCCGTAAAGTCCGCTCGTGTGTACGCGGCATTATGCCGCGTACACACGGTTGGACTTTCCGTCATTCTTGGTCCGACGGACCAGAGTCCGCCGCACAATCCGACCGTGTGTAGGCTCCGGCGCCGTACCGAGATTTAAAGCATGCTTTAAATCTTTGTCCGCCGGACTCAGTTCCTGACGGAAAGCCCGTTCGTCTGCATGCGTCTGTATGCTGGTCCGACAGACCAGATACGACGCAAGGGCAGAGTACTGCATCTCGCGTACGCTGCAATAGGAAAAACAAATTTTCCTATTGCGGCGAGTGCGGGGCATCCCAGGCCCTTAGGTCTGGTATGGATCTTAAGGGGAACCCCCTACGCCGAAAAATCGGCGTGGGGTCCCCCCCAAAATCCATACCAGACCCGAGCACGCAGCCCGGCCGGTCAAGAAAGGGGGTGGGGACGAGCGAGCGCCCCCCCCCCCTCCTGAACCATACCAGGCCGCATGCCCTCAACATGGGGGGTGGGTGCTTTGGGGGGGGCACCCTGCGGGGCCCCCCCCAAAGCACCTTGTCCCCATGTTGATGAGGACAAGGGCCTCTTCCCGACAACCCTGGCCGTTGGTTGTCGGGGTCTGCGGGCGGGGGGCTTATCGGAATCCGGGAGCCACCTATAATAAGAGGGTCCCCAGATCCCGGCCCCCCACCCTATGTGAATGGGTATGGGGTACATGGTACCACTACCCACCCACCTAGGGAAAAAGTGTCAATAATAAAACACACTACACAGATTTTTGAAGTATTTTAATAGACAGCTCCGGGGGGTCTTCTTCCGGCTTCGGGGGTCCCTCCGGTTTCTCTTCTCCTGGTGTTCCAGTTCTTCGGCCGGCTCCTCCGCTATCTTCATGCCGCTCTCTTGCCAGCGGAGGTCCAGACTTCTGGCTTCTTGTCTTCTTGGCTTATTCCTTCTTCTCTTCTCTAGATGTTGACACAACGGTCTCTCCGGCTGGACTGGTCTCTGAGCGCTCCGATGTGACTTATATAGGCACGCTGGGACTGTGACGGCATAAGGGGGCGTGGTCACTGGGTGATGTTGACCACGCCCCCTAGTAAGTAAGTAAGTAAGTAAGTAAGATAGGCTCTGCCTACAAGACGCTTCTCCAGTCAAATGTTGTGGGCAGAAAGAAAACCAGACTGCATTGCTTAACTGCATCCGAGAAAAGTCAGGACACTGATGTAGGTCACCAACGAGGTTCCGCTGTCCGGTCAGACTGTGTATATCTCAGGACTAGCTGGACAGTAATACAAATCCTTTTGCAGGTATGCAGCTCCCATATATTTATTTTAATGTAAAGTAGCTGTGGAACTAGAGTTCAGCTTTAAATATATTACATATATTAGGGATTTTAGGTTGTTTGATTGAATAATTTTTTTTAAACACTGTTGTGATCATCACGTTCCCTATTGGGAGCGCCATGTGCCTGCAGAAAATCAATTCAATCTTGCTATTCAGAAAACGCCCTCTATTAATTGCTTTCCTGTATTCAAATAATTGCAACAAATTGCACAGACAAACATCTGGCCCTGACTCAGGAAGAGGCGCTCTGGTTCAGATTCGCTGGCTCTTCCCTGCAGTACAGATAACAGTCTTAACTGAATCCATTTTGCTGGATTATTACTCAGTGTAAACTGTTAGCTGTGGTGAGAATCTGTCAATTTGTGTAAGAACGTCAGAGCAGTCACACTCCATAAAACAGCAACTTGATGGTTTTCGATACACTGAAAGTCTGGGCCATGCTTCATTGGCAAACTGACTTTTACGTGCTCACAAATTATGTCAGAGCTCAAAAGCAGGTAGAATACAATAGAGAGCTGCCGAGAAAACCAGATTTCTTTCAATTCAAAATGTGATTTTCTTAAAGGGAACCAATAGTCATTGTATGTGCATCTAAACCCAGTTATACAAATTGTGAAAATATGATTTAGGCTTCATACACACGGACGTTTTAACAGCGGATTTTTTTAGCTTTTTTTGCTGCTTAAGAACGCCACTCCATGTTATTCAATGGGCTCATACACACCATGGCGTTTTTGAGCTGTAACAGGCATGGTCGTTTTTAAGCTCCAAAAAAAAACAAGGACCAGCGTGTTCTGAGGCTCCAGCGCTAGAGCTGTGTTGTACCCTGATGCCGAAAAAAGCTCAAAAAAGCTCAGAAACGCACATTAGCGCTATACTGACGTTTTTTAGCGCCAGCGTTTTTAAGCTGTAAAAATGTTTATGTGCGTAATTTGGGAGTGGAAAATAGCAGAAGGATGTTTTTTTTAAAAAAACGCACCTTAGCGTTACGCTTACAAACGACGTTAAACGCGCATTGACGCCAAATCAAGACGCTAATAAAATTGCGTTTTTAGCGCTGCTTTTATTCCAGGTGTTTTACAAGCTTTACAGCCCGTTTTTTAAAACGTCTGTGTGTATGAGGCCTCAAAGTTGACCTCAAGCCTTTTCCAGTCTTGCACAGTTGTACAGACTATTCTCCTGTACTAAAATTGCTCCCTCTGATTTCACTGCACACTGTGAGGTTCTCACAATGTGCATTAGAAGCTGTAGTAAGTCAGGTAAACATAGCTCCCAACTGTCCCTGATTTCCAGGGTCTGTCCCTCATTCAGAATAAAGTCCCTCTATCCCTCTTAACTCCTCATTTGTCCCTCATTTTGGTCCAATCTATATGGTTGGATATAAAATGCACTACTTATCTATCAAAAAGTGTTTCACAGTGCTAAACCTTTCCCCCAATTTCTGAGTTGCTGCATTTGTAAATTCCAAAAGTCAATATAAAGGAATAGTAGTGGTAAAAAAGCACTTGTGGGTTTAACCAATCATTTTTTTTGCACAATTCTCCTTTAAGGGGGGGGGGGGGGGGCGTGGCAGGGGATGTGTCCCATACCTACATACTTTTGCTAATACATGTCCCCAGTGGCGGCTGGTGCTCCATTTTTTTTGGGGGGGGGGGCCCTCTCTATCCAGCGATGTCCACGAGTGCCTCGGCCATCCAGGACTCTCCCTCCTGATTGGCTAAAACACAGCAGCGGTGTCATTGGCTCCCACTGCTGTCAATCAAAGTCAGTTAGTCAATCAGGAGAGAGGGGGGGCAGGGCCGAACCGGGCCTTCTTGTCTGAATAGACACAGTGAGCTGTGACTTGGCTCTGGTACCCCCATAGCAAGCTGCTTGCTGTGGGGACACTCGACAGGAGGGAGGGGCCAGAAGAGCCAAAGAGGGACCCGAGAAGAGGAGGATCTGGGCTGCCCTGTGCAAAACCATTACACAGAGCAGGTAAGTATAACATGTTTGTTATTCTTATAGAGAAAAAAACTGAGAGACTTTACAATCACTTTAATAAATCTCCCTAATGGGACATGACACAAACAGCAATAAAACTTGACAGTGGGTTAACTCCTCACCACCCTATAAAAAATTGGGGGGTTGTGCCTAGAAATACACTTTACAGCTGGCCCAGTGGAACAAAGGGGGTGAAAATCTAACAAAAATCTAGATCATTCTTGGGAGATTTCAAGAAATCCCTGATAATTCTGCCTTAAGGATCCTTGTTCAGGCACTTCCTGTTAAAGGGTGACAACTGTCTCCCAATGATATGCATGTAGACAGGAAGTAGCTGAATGAGGCTGGACGAGATCAGCAGCAGAAATGATTAAAGAAAAAAGGTGAAAACAGTATTTTTATATTAAAAAACACATTGGAATTGTTTGATGCGCAGTGCTTTAGCAAGATGGATATACATTTAGCATTTAGATCAATGTAGCTCTCTTGTCTTAAACAGGGACTACTGACTAAATTTAGGTTTGCGGGGTGGTAAGTAACCTGGCTGATTTGTAGTTTATTTGATCATCTGGGGTTTCCTCTAAATCCAGTGTAGCTGTAGTTCCTCTTTTTTTGCCAGTAGATGTCATTGGTACCTCTGGTATTATTATGCTGCACTAAACCAGGCTTATGAATATTTATACTGCTCTTAGCCAACCAGTAGGTGTTTCCTGACCACTGGTGCATGCTGGGAGAGAGTATAAATGTTTGGGGAGGCCAGGTGATCGCTCTTTCACCTAGGACCTGGAAAAAAGAGTGATGTTCACCCCCAGTGGTCCAAAATACAAATTGGCAGAATAGGGCACTGTGTAGTTCTAGGTCTTAAAGGCATAACCTGGACAGATGAACAGATCCAACAAATGGTCTCAACTCTCAACAATTGTGCCTGACCAAAAAATGTTTATAATGGATCTCAGAATTGATCAGGCAGTCACACCTTGTTAGAATGGAAGAGAGGGATCCCAACTGGCTTTCAAGGGACAGCTTATAGTTATCTTGGGAACTTGAAGCTCATCTGGTTCATCCAAAAGTGCAGAACGCTGACCCTGAGAGCTCAAGCGAGGCAACTTCAATGGAAGGGATTTCTACACCAGCAACCTAGGTCACCATAGAGGCAGAGTTCTTCACCACCCTGGGAAGCTTTATGGCTAGATGTACCCAGGCAAGTGTTGTCTATTTAGGAGCAGACTACAGGGAGCTGAGACTCTTCTCTGGGGCACAGCTTGTGCCTTCTGGAAAAGAAGAATACAAAATCTGGATGGAACATGCCACACAAGCTTTGGAAGAATGGGCTGTCCTAGAAGAGCAAAAAAAACCAACCAATTACTAATGCCGCGTACACACGGTCGTACTTTTCGTCTACAAAAGTCGGACAGCCTGTCCGACAGACTTCCGGCAGACTTTCGGTGGACTTGCGGCGGACTTGCGGCCTACTTTCTAACGACCGGACTTGCCTACACACGACCACACAAAAGTCGGTCGGATTCGTACGTGATGACGTACACCGGACTAAAATAAGGAAGTTCATAGCCAGTAGCCAATAGGTGCCCTAGCGTGGCTTTTTGTCCGTCGGACTAGCACACAGACGAGCGGATTTCGGGGTCCGTCGTAGTTACGAAGTAAAGTTTTAAAGCATGTTTCAAATCTAAAGTACGTCGGATTTGAGGCTAAAAAAGTCGGTTGAAAGTCCGGAGAAGCCCACACACGATCGGATTACCAGCCAGCTTTAGTCCGTCAGCGTCCGTTGGACTTTTGTAGACGAAAAGTACGACCGTGGTGTACGCGGCATAAGAGTAATTTCTCCCTCACCTGCACATACTTCCCATTATTATACCATCCATACTCCTCCGCTATGCCTCTTACCCACAAAAACATTTCGGCTACAAAAGTCCGACAGCCCGTCCGACAGACTTTCGACAGACTTTTGGCGGACTTGCGGCAGACTTTATAACGAACGGACTTAACTACATACGATCACACAAAAGTCAGACGGATTTGTATGTGATGACGTACGACCGGACTAAAATGAGGAAGTAGCGTGGGTTTTTGTCCGTCGGACTAGCATACAGACGAGTGGATTTCTGGGTCCGGTGGAGTTACGACATAAAGATTTGAAGCATGTTCCAAATCTAAAGTCCCTCAGATTTGTGACTGGAAAAGTCCACTAAAGGTCCGGTGAAGCCCACACACGATCGGATTGTCCGCCGGATTTGGTCCGTCGGCGTCCGTTGGACCAGTCCGGTCGAAAAGTCAGACCGTGTGTATGCGGTAATAGTGCTCGAAAAAGCGTGGAAAAGCTCAAAGAAGCTCGAAAATGCACACACAAAAAAAAGATAAAATGAGCTGAGGGGAGGGTGAAAAAAAAAACGCTTATGCTCGAAAAAGCTTAAAGAAGCTGAATAAAAATGTGCAAAAGAGCAATAAAAAGCACAATTTTCAAGCTTGGCAGAGTAACAAAAGCTCAAATGCCCGTAAAAGCAGTTTTTTTCTTTAAACTGCAGTGTGCATGAGCCCTGTTCACAATCTACTCAAAATCGCAACATAGTATCACTAACTTGGATACTGCATGGATCTCTAAATTTTGACTCCATATTTCTATGATTATCAGTAACTTAATTTGTTACATTTTGATTCCTACAGTCCATTCTGACAAGAAAGGGTGATTCCCCCTATCTAGACACTTGCTTACACAAGTTTGCAGTCTATGGATGCCAACTAAGCTTCCATTATAGCAATATATTCTATATTCTCACCTGTTTCATGAAGAAATAATCTCTTGTGTATTATGACATTATGATATGCATCTGTGGTGTGTCTATCATTTTTTTCTCACCACCCTCTATCCCATTATCGCACATGGTGCAATTCCTCAATATTAGGCTCCCTGCAGAGTAATAAATACTGGCTGGTGATCCTAAAGTGATCGTGACAGCGAACCTGCTATTCATCATTTATTTTGCTGCTATTAAGTCCGGACTCTGTTTTATGATTTTATAATAACAACATTGTTATTTAGGGTGAAGGGTGGAGATGTGTTATGACACGGTGTGTCAGTGTTTTCTATTTTACACTATAGTACTTAATAAAGTATAGTTGTTTATATTACCATTTTAGGTCGAGCATTATACCTACTTTTTTTTTGGTAACTCTTTCCCTTATTTTTGTTTTGACAATTACCTTAGGTATGCTGAACCGCACAGATTTGTGCAATAATGGAACTGAATTAACTTTCTCCCTCGCTTGGTATCACCCTTAGTTGATGATACCACACTTTGCTACAAGGTACATAATACCCCTACCTTTTCATCAAAAAAGTGTAAAAAGTTAATAAAGACACAACACGAGTTTTTGTGAATTACTTTATTAAAAAATAAAAAAACAATGTCCCCTGATGTAGATTAGGGATGGGTCAAATGACCCCCCTGTTCTGTTCACACCAGAACTTTCGAACGTCGCGAAAGTTCGGAACTGAATAACGAACCCCATTGAAGTTTTGGGACACTGTGAAGGGAGTCACTTTGGGCAGGGGGCCCGTGGAACCCAGAATCCCTTGGAGAGGTTGTTTCAGCTCTCCAGGCCCCTCTTATGTCTAAGTCATTCTGTGTCTAATAGGGGCACAGGGTGACTGAGAAAGTGATGGACAACTACTTAATGGACACTGAAAATGTGGTGGATTACTTCAGATGGGACAGTAATATTTATCCACATCTCCCAGGCAATATATAAAGACTATTCCTGGTTTGTTTGATTCTGAACTGTACATGTTCATTGAAAGAGCTGCTCACATTGATCTCTTCAATGTAGGAGACGGACAGTCTGCTACTGAGGGTTCCTGCTATAGTCTGTTGCCTACTAGGCTGAGGAGGGGGGGGGAGATCACTGTTTGTATTGTTAATTGTGTTAAATGAAACATCTTTTGTCTCTCCTAGCAAATCCTTGGGGTGTGTGTTTATATGGTACTTGTAACAATGTGTACTGCCCACCTCACACTAACACACGGACTGCAGTCCCCTCCCCCTTTTCCTCGGCTCGGATGTCACAGACAGGAGAAGGAGGGGGAGGAGAATGGACACAGCACTCAACAGGACGTGCTGATCTGACGTTTGTACAGAATATTAATGCTTGGCACTTGCAGGAGAAGGAGACGCAGAGACAGGGGGCAAGTTGTCAAAAAAGAATACTTGCAGTGATTTTGGGGGATAAGAGCATGCTGTATGTGCTAGGGGGCACTTTAGGAGGGGAGATATATTGTGCTGGGGGGGGGGGGTCAGATTTTTTATTTAACCCCCCTTCCAGCACAATTTCTCTCCCCTCCCAAAGTGTGCCCCCTAGCACATACAGCATGCTCTTATCTGCCAAAATCACTGCAAGTATTCTGTTTTTGACAACTTGCCCCCTTCCCCATCTTCAAAGACAAACTGGCTGCTATTGAGGGGACAATTGTACAGTCTGGAATCCTGGGAACTTTGCTAGAGATTCAGGGCAATTCTGGAGGAGGATGTACGGAGGACGTAAGGGTGCTCTGATTAAGTTAGTACCGCCAGAGTGCCCCATTACATCCCCCCTTACAACCGCCAGAATGCCCCCTTACATCCTTCAGAGTGCCCCACCACCAAAGTGGTATAGCAGTGGCTGACAGACTATCAGACTAAGTGGGCCCTAGGCATCAAGAACAACAACAATATGGTGCGCAAAGCGTGTCGTAGTGAACTGTGGACATGTCTTAAATTGCACTAAATATTGGCTTAAAAGGGGTGTTCTTAAAGAGATTCTGAGATGACTTGTATAGTGCAGAATGTGGTAATGTTAAATAGGGAATGCAGAGTGTATGGCGGGGGGTAATATGTACAGGAGAGGAGTGCGGAATGTATGGCGGTGGGTAATATGTACAGGAGAGGAGTGCGGAATGTATGGCGGTGGGTAATATGTACAGGAGAGGAGAGCGGAATGTATGGCGGTGGGTAATATGTACAGGAGAGGAGTAAGGGATGTATGGCAGGGGGTAATATGTACAGGAGAGGAGTGTGGAGTGTATGGCAGGGGGTAATATGTACAGGAGAGGAGTGCGGAATGTATGGCGGTAGGTAATATGTACAGGAGAGGAGTGCGGAATGTATGGCGGTGGGTAATATGTACAGGAGACTAGTGCGGAATGTATGGCGGTGGGTAATATGTACAGGAGAGGAGTGTGGAGTGTATGGCAGGGGGTAATATGTACAGGAGAGGAGTGCGGAATGTATGGCGGTGGGTAATATGTACAGGAGAGGAGTGCGGAATGTATGGCGGTAGGTAATATGTACAGGAGACTAGTGCGGAATGTATGGCGGTGGGTAATATGTACAGGAGAGGAGTATGGCGTGTATGGCGGGGATAATATGTACAGGAGAGGAGTGTGGAATGTATAACGGTGAGTAATATGTACAGGTGAGGAGTGTGGAGTGTATGGCAGGGGGTAATATGTATAGGAGAGGAGTGCGGAATGTATGGCGGTGGGTAATAGTACAGGAGAGGAGTGCGGAATGTATGGCGGTGGGTAATATGTACAGGAGAGGAGTGCGGAATGTATGGCGGTGGGTAATAGTACAGGAGAGGAGTGCGGAATGTATGGCGGTGGGTAATATGTACAGGAGAGGAGTGCGGAATGTATGGCGGTGGGTAATAGTACAGGAGAGGAGTGCGGAATGTATGGCGGTGAGTAATATGTACAGGAGAGGAGTGCGGAATGTATGGTGGTGGGTAATATGTACAGGAGAGGAGTGCGGAATGTATGGCGGTGGGTAATATGTACAGGAGAGGAGTGCGGAATGTATGGCGGTGGGTAATATGTACAGGAGAGGAGTATGGAGTGTATGGCGGAGGGTAATATGTACAGGAGAGGAGTACGGAATGTATAATGGTGAGTAATATGTACAGGTGAGGAGTATGAGTCTATGGCGGGGGGTAGTTAGTGGAGAGAGGAGGAAGAAGAGTGCAATATCACCTCCTGATAGTCTGTCAGCCACTGCTATACCACTTTGGTGGTGGGGCACTCTGAAGGATGTAAGGGGGCATTCTGGCGGTTGTAAGGGGGGATGTAATGGGGCACTCTGGCGGTACTAACTTAATCAGAGCACCCTTACGTCCTCCGTACATCCTCCTCCAGAATTGCCCTGAATCTCTAGCAAAGTTCCCAGGATTCCAGACTGTACAATTGTCCCCTCAATAGCAGCCAGTTTGTCTTTGAAGATGGGGAAGGGGGCAAGTTGTCAAAAACAGAATACTTGCAGTGATTTTGGCAGATAAGAGCATGCTGTATGTGCTAGGGGGCACACTT
>JBBDGP010005981.1:0-75289 GCA_037952835.1 Lithobates septentrionalis | reverse complement strand
GATCTTATTAGATGTAATACTCTGCAGGAGATCAGATCTTATTAGGTGTAATACTCTGCAGGAGATCAGATCTTATTAGATGTAATACTCTGCAGAGATCAGATCTTATTAGATGTAATACTCTGCAGGAGATCAGATCTTATTAGGTGTAATACTCTGCAGGGAGATCAGATCTTATTAGATTGTAATACTCTGCAGAGAGATCAGATCTTATTAGATGTAATACTCTGCAGAGATCAGATCTTATTAGATGTAATACTCTGCAGAGATCAGATCTTATTAGGTGTAATACTCTGCAGGAGATCAGATCTTATTAGGTGTAATACTCTGCAGGAGATCAGATCTTATTAGATGTAATACTCTGCAGAGATCAGATCTTATTAGATGTAATACTCTGCAGAGATCAGATCTTATTAGATGTAATACTCTGCAGAGATCAGATCTTATTAGTGTAATACTCTGCAGGAGATCAGATCTTATTAGGTGTAATACTCTGCAGAGATCAGATCTTATTAGATGTAATACTCTGCAGAGAGATCAGATCTTATTAGGTGTAATACTCTGCAGGAGATCAGATCTTATTAGGTGTAATACTCTGCAGGAGATCAGATCTTATTAGATGTAATACTCTGCAGAGATCAGATCTTATTAGATGTAATACTCTGCAGGGAGATCAGATCTTATTAGATGTAATACTCTGCAGGAGATCAGATCTTATTAGATGTAATACTCTGCAGAGATCAGATCTTATTAGATGTAATACTCTGCAGAGATCAGATCTTATTAGATGTAATACTCTGCAGAGATCAGATCTTATTAGATGTAATACTCTGCAGAGATCAGATCTTATTAGATGTAATACTCTGCAGGAGATCAGATCTTATTAGATGTAATACTCTGCAGGGAGATCAGATCTTATTAGATGTAATACTCTGCAGGGAGATCAGATCTTATTAGGTGTAATACTCTGCAGGAGATCAGATCTTATTAGGTGTAATACTCTGCAGGGAGATCAGATCTTATTAGATGTAATACTCTGCAGAGAGATCAGATCTTATTAGGTGTAATACTCTGCAGAGATCAGATCTTATTAGATGTAATACTCTGCAGGGAGATCAGATCTTATTAGGTGTAATACTCTGCAGAGATCAGATCTTATTAGATGTAATACTCTGCAGAGATCAGATCTTATTAGATGTAATACTCTGCAGAGATCAGATCTTATTAGATGTAATACTCTGCAGGGAGATCAGATCTTATTAGGTGTAATACTCTGCAGAGAGATCAGATCTTATTAGATGTAATACTCTGCAGAGAGATCAGATCTTATTAGATGTAATACTCTGCAGGAGATCAGATCTTATTAGATGTAATACTCTGCAGAGAGATCAGATCTTATTAGATGTAATACTCTGCAGAGATCAGATCTTATTAGATGTAATACTCTGCAGAGATCAGATCTTATTAGATGTAATACTCTGCAGAGATCAGATCTTATTAGGTGTAATACTCTGCAGAGATCAGATCTTATTAGATGTAATACTCTGCAGGAGATCAGATCTTATTAGGTGTAATACTCTGCAGGGAGATCAGATCTTATTAGGTGTAATACTCTGCAGAGATCAGATCTTATTAGATGTAATACTCTGCAGGAGATCAGATCTTATTAGGTGTAATACTCTGCAGAGATCAGATCTTATTAGATGTAATACTCTGCAGAGATCAGATCTTATTAGGTGTAATACTCTGCAGAGATCAGATCTTATTAGATGTAATACTCTGCAGAGATCAGATCTTATTAGATGTAATACTCTGCAGGGAGATCAGATCTTATTAGGATGTAATACTCTGCAGAGAGATCAGATCTTATTAGATGTAATACTCTGCAGGGAGATCAGATCTTATTAGGTGTAATACTCTGCAGGGAGATCAGATCTTATTAGGTGTAATACTCTGCAGAGATCAGATCTTATTAGGTGTAATACTCTGCAGAGATCAGATCTTATTAGGTGTAATACTCTGCAGGAGATCAGATCTTATTAGGTGTAATACTCTGCAGAGATCAGATCTTATTAGATGTAATACTCTGCAGGGAGATCAGATCTTATTAGGTGTAATACTCTGCAGAGATCAGATCTTATTAGATGTAATACTCTGCAGGAGATCAGATCTTATTAGGTGTAATACTCTGCAGGAGATCAGATCTTATTAGGTGTAATACTCTGCAGAGAGATCAGATCTTATTAGATGTAATACTCTGCAGGAGATCAGATCTTATTAGGTGTAATACTCTGCAGGAGATCAGATCTTATTAGATGTAATACTCTGCAGGAGATCAGATCTTATTAGATGTAATACTCTGCAGAGAGATCAGATCTTATTAGGTGTAATACTCTGCAGAGATCAGATCTTATTAGGTGTAATACTCTGCAGAGATCAGATCTTATTAGATGTAATACTCTGCAGAGATCAGATCTTATTAGGTGTAATACTCTGCAGAGAGATCAGATCTTATTAGGTGTAATACTCTGCAGGGAGATCAGATCTTATTAGGATGTAATACTCTGCAGGAGATCAGATCTTATTAGATGTAATACTCTGCAGGGAGATCAGATCTTATTAGATGTAATACTCTGCAGAGAGATCAGATCTTATTAGATGTAATACTCTGCAGGAGATCAGATCTTATTAGGTGTAATACTCTGCAGGAGATCAGATCTTATTAGATGTAATACTCTGCAGGAGATCAGATCTTATTAGATGTAATACTCTGCAGAGATCAGATCTTATTAGGTGTAATACTCTGCAGGGAGATCAGATCTTATTAGGTGTAATACTCTGCAGGAGATCAGATCTTATTAGATGTAATACTCTGCAGGGAGATCAGATCTTATTAGATGTAATACTCTGCAGAGAGATCAGATCTTATTAGGTGTAATACTCTGCAGGGAGATCAGATCTTATTAGATGTAATACTCTGCAGGAGATCAGATCTTATTAGGTGTAATACTCTGCAGGGAGATCAGATCTTATTAGGTGTAATACTCTGCAGGAGATCAGATCTTATTAGATGTAATACTCTGCAGGAGATCAGATCTTATTAGATGTAATACTCTGCAGAGATCAGATCTTATTAGGTGTAATACTCTGCAGGGAGATCAGATCTTATTAGATGTAATACTCTGCAGGAGATCAGATCTTATTAGGTGTAATACTCTGCAGGAGATCAGATCTTATTAGGTGTAATACTCTGCAGAGATCAGATCTTATTAGATGTAATACTCTGCAGGAGATCAGATCTTATTAGATGTAATACTCTGCAGGGAGATCAGATCTTATTAGATGTAATACTCTGCAGGAGAGATCAGATCTTATTAGGTGTAATACTCTGCAGGAGATCAGATCTTATTAGATGTAATACTCTGCAGGAGATCAGATCTTATTAGATGTAATACTCTGCAGGAGATCAGATCTTATTAGATGTAATACTCTGCAGGAGATCAGATCTTATTAGATGTAATACTCTGCAGAGATCAGATCTTATTAGGTGTAATACTCTGCAGGGAGATCAGATCTTATTAGGTGTAATACTCTGCAGAGATCAGATCTTATTAGATGTAATACTCTGCAGAGATCAGATCTTATTAGATGTAATACTCTGCAGAGATCAGATCTTATTAGGTGTAATACTCTGCAGGAGATCAGATCTTATTAGGTGTAATACTCTGCAGAGAGATCAGATCTTATTAGATGTAATACTCTGCAGAGAGATCAGATCTTATTAGATGTAATACTCTGCAGGAGATCAGATCTTATTAGATGTAATACTCTGCAGGGAGATCAGATCTTATTAGATGTAATACTCTGCAGAGATCAGATCTTATTAGGTGTAATACTCTGCAGAGAGATCAGATCTTATTAGGTGTAATACTCTGCAGGAGATCAGATCTTATTAGGTGTAATACTCTGCAGGGAGATCAGATCTTATTAGATGTAATACTCTGCAGAGAGATCAGATCTTATTAGATGTAATACTCTGCAGGGAGATCAGATCTTATTAGGATGTAATACTCTGCAGGGAGATCAGATCTTATTAGGTGTAATACTCTGCAGAGATCAGATCTTATTAGGTGTAATACTCTGCAGGAGATCAGATCTTATTAGGTGTAATACTCTGCAGAGAGATCAGATCTTATTAGATGTAATACTCTGCAGAGATCAGATCTTATTAGATGTAATACTCTGCAGGAGAGATCAGATCTTATTAGATGTAATACTCTGCAGGGAGATCAGATCTTATTAGGTGTAATACTCTGCAGAGATCAGATCTTATTAGATGTAATACTCTGCAGGAGATCAGATCTTATTAGGTGTAATACTCTGCAGAGAGATCAGATCTTATTAGATGTAATACTCTGCAGGAGATCAGATCTTATTAGATGTAATACTCTGCAGAGAGATCAGATCTTATTAGATGTAATACTCTGCAGAGATCAGATCTTATTAGATGTAATACTCTGCAGGGAGATCAGATCTTATTAGATGTAATACTCTGCAGGAGATCAGATCTTATTAGATGTAATACTCTGCAGAGAGATCAGATCTTATTAGGTGTAATACTCTGCAGGGAGATCAGATCTTATTAGGTGTAATACTCTGCAGAGATCAGATCTTATTAGATGTAATACTCTGCAGAGATCAGATCTTATTAGATGTAATACTCTGCAGAGATCAGATCTTATTAGGTGTAATACTCTGCAGAGATCAGATCTTATTAGGTGTAATACTCTGCAGGGAGATCAGATCTTATTAGGTGTAATACTCTGCAGAGATCAGATCTTATTAGATGTAATACTCTGCAGAGATCAGATCTTATTAGGTGTAATACTCTGCAGGAGATCAGATCTTATTAGATGTAATACTCTGCAGGGAGATCAGATCTTATTAGGTGTAATACTCTGCAGAGATCAGATCTTATTAGGTGTAATACTCTGCAGGGAGATCAGATCTTATTAGGTGTAATACTCTGCAGAGATCAGATCTTATTAGATGTAATACTCTGCAGGGAGATCAGATCTTATTAGGTGTAATACTCTGCAGGGAGATCAGATCTTATTAGATGTAATACTCTGCAGAGAGATCAGATCTTATTAGGTGTAATACTCTGCAGAGATCAGATCTTATTAGATGTAATACTCTGCAGAGATCAGATCTTATTAGATGTAATACTCTGCAGAGATCAGATCTTATTAGATGTAATACTCTGCAGAGATCAGATCTTATTAGATGTAATACTCTGCAGGAGATCAGATCTTATTAGGTGTAATACTCTGCAGAGAGATCAGATCTTATTAGATGTAATACTCTGCAGAGAGATCAGATCTTATTAGATGTAATACTCTGCAGGGAGATCAGATCTTATTAGGTGTAATACTCTGCAGGGAGATCAGATCTTATTAGATGTAATACTCTGCAGAGAGATCAGATCTTATTAGATGTAATACTCTGCAGAGAGATCAGATCTTATTAGGATGTAATACTCTGCAGAGATCAGATCTTATTAGGTGTAATACTCTGCAGAGATCAGATCTTATTAGATGTAATACTCTGCAGAGAGATCAGATCTTATTAGATGTAATACTCTGCAGAGAGATCAGATCTTATTAGATGTAATACTCTGCAGGAGATCAGATCTTATTAGATGTAATACTCTGCAGAGATCAGATCTTATTAGATGTAATACTCTGCAGAGATCAGATCTTATTAGATGTAATACTCTGCAGAGAGATCAGATCTTATTAGGTGTAATACTCTGCAGAGATCAGATCTTATTAGGTGTAATACTCTGCAGGGAGATCAGATCTTATTAGGTGTAATACTCTGCAGAGATCAGATCTTATTAGATGTAATACTCTGCAGAGATCAGATCTTATTAGGTGTAATACTCTGCAGGAGATCAGATCTTATTAGATGTAATACTCTGCAGAGATCAGATCTTATTAGGTGTAATACTCTGCAGGGAGATCAGATCTTATTAGGTGTAATACTCTGCAGAGATCAGATCTTATTAGATGTAATACTCTGCAGGAGATCAGATCTTATTAGGTGTAATACTCTGCAGGAGATCAGATCTTATTAGGTGTAATACTCTGCAGGGAGATCAGATCTTATTAGGTGTAATACTCTGCAGGAGATCAGATCTTATTAGTGTAATACTCTGCAGAGATCAGATCTTATTAGATGTAATACTCTGCAGGAGATCAGATCTTATTAGATGTAATACTCTGCAGGGAGATCAGATCTTATTAGATGTAATACTCTGCAGAGAGATCAGATCTTATTAGATGTAATACTCTGCAGAGATCAGATCTTATTAGATGTAATACTCTGCAGGAGATCAGATCTTATTAGGTGTAATACTCTGCAGGGAGATCAGATCTTATTAGGTGTAATACTCTGCAGGAGATCAGATCTTATTAGATGTAATACTCTGCAGAGATCAGATCTTATTAGATGTAATACTCTGCAGAGATCAGATCTTATTAGGTGTAATACTCTGCAGGGAGATCAGATCTTATTAGGTGTAATACTCTGCAGAGAGATCAGATCTTATTAGATGTAATACTCTGCAGAGAGATCAGATCTTATTAGATGTAATACTCTGCAGAGATCAGATCTTATTAGGTGTAATACTCTGCAGAGATCAGATCTTATTAGATGTAATACTCTGCAGGAGATCAGATCTTATTAGGTGTAATACTCTGCAGAGAGATCAGATCTTATTAGGTGTAATACTCTGCAGGAGATCAGATCTTATTAGGTGTAATACTCTGCAGGAGATCAGATCTTATTAGGTGTAATACTCTGCAGAGAGATCAGATCTTATTAGGTGTAATACTCTGCAGAGAGATCAGATCTTATTAGGTGTAATACTCTGCAGGAGATCAGATCTTATTAGGTGTAATACTCTGCAGGAGATCAGATCTTATTAGGTGTAATACTCTGCAGAGAGATCAGATCTTATTAGGTGTAATACTCTGCAGAGAGATCAGATCTTATTAGGTGTAATACTCTGCAGAGAGATCAGATCTTATTAGGTGTAATACTCTGCAGGGAGATCAGATCTTATTAGGTGTAATACTCTGCAGAGAGATCAGATCTTATTAGGTGTAATACTCTGCAGGAGATCAGATCTTATTAGATGTAATACTCTGCAGGGAGATCAGATCTTATTAGGTGTAATACTCTGCAGGAGATCAGATCTTATTAGGTGTAATACTCTGCAGAGATCAGATCTTATTAGATGTAATACTCTGCAGAGATCAGATCTTATTAGATGTAATACTCTGCAGAGGATCAGATCTTATTAGATGTAATACTCTGCAGAGATCAGATCTTATTAGATGTAATACTCTGCAGAGAGATCAGATCTTATTAGGTGTAATACTCTGCAGAGAGATCAGATCTTATTAGATGTAATACTCTGCAGAGAGATCAGATCTTATTAGATGTAATACTCTGCAGGGAGATCAGATCTTATTAGATGTAATACTCTGCAGAGAGATCAGATCTTATTAGATGTAATACTCTGCAGAGAGATCAGATCTTATTAGGTGTAATACTCTGCAGGAGATCAGATCTTATTAGATGTAATACTCTGCAGAGATCAGATCTTATTAGATGTAATACTCTGCAAGAGATCAGATCTTATTAGGTGTAATACTCTGCAGAGAGATCAGATCTTATTAGGTGTAATACTCTGCAGAGAGATCAGATCTTATTAGGTGTAATACTCTGCAGAGATCAGATCTTATTAGATGTAATACTCTGCAGGGAGATCAGATCTTATTAGATGTAATACTCTGCAGGGAGATCAGATCTTATTAGATGTAATACTCTGCAGAGAGATCAGATCTTATTAGGTGTAATACTCTGCAGGGAGATCAGATCTTATTAGGTGTAATACTCTGCAGGAGATCAGATCTTATTAGATGTAATACTCTGCAGGGAGATCAGATCTTATTAGGTGTAATACTCTGCAGAGAGATCAGATCTTATTAGGTGTAATACTCTGCAGGGAGATCAGATCTTATTAGGTGTAATACTCTGCAGAGATCAGATCTTATTAGATGTAATACTCTGCAGGAGATCAGATCTTATTAGGTGTAATACTCTGCAGGGAGATCAGATCTTATTAGGTGTAATACTCTGCAGAGATCAGATCTTATTAGGTGTAATACTCTGCAGAGATCAGATCTTATTAGATGTAATACTCTGCAGAGAGATCAGATCTTATTAGGTGTAATACTCTGCAGAGATCAGATCTTATTAGGTGTAATACTCTGCAGAGATCAGATCTTATTAGATGTAATACTCTGCAGAGATCAGATCTTATTAGATGTAATACTCTGCAGAGAGATCAGATCTTATTAGGTGTAATACTCTGCAGGGAGATCAGATCTTATTAGATGTAATACTCTGCAGAGATCAGATCTTATTAGGTGTAATACTCTGCAGAGATCAGATCTTATTAGATGTAATACTCTGCAGAGAGCATCAGATCTTATTAGATGTAATACTCTGCAGGGAGATCAGATCTTATTAGGTGTAATACTCTGCAGAGATCAGATCTTATTAGGTGTAATACTCTGCAGAGATCAGATCTTATTAGATGTAATACTCTGCAGAGAGATCAGATCTTATTAGGTGTAATACTCTGCAGAGAGATCAGATCTTATTAGATGTAATACTCTGCAGAGATCAGATCTTATTAGGTGTAATACTCTGCAGGAGATCAGATCTTATTAGATGTAATACTCTGCAGGGAGATCAGATCTTATTAGATGTAATACTCTGCAGAGATCAGATCTTACTTATCAGATCTTATTAGGTGTAATACTCTGCAGAGATCAGATCTTATTAGATGTAATACTCTGCAGGAGATCAGATCTTATTAGGTGTAATACTCTGCAGGGAGATCAGATCTTATTAGATGTAATACTCTGCAGAGATCAGATCTTATTAGATGTAATACTCTGCAGAGATCAGATCTTATTAGATGTAATACTCTGCAGAGATCAGATCTTATTAGATGTAATACTCTGCAGAGATCAGATCTTATTAGGTGTAATACTCTGCAGGGAGATCAGATCTTATTAGATGTAATACTCTGCAGAGATCAGATCTTATTAGATGTAATACTCTGCAGAGATCAGATCTTATTAGGTGTAATACTCTGCAGGAGATCAGATCTTATTAGGTGTAATACTCTGCAGGGAGATCAGATCTTATTAGATGTAATACTCTGCAGAGATCAGATCTTATTAGATGTAATACTCTGCAGGAGATCAGATCTTATTAGATGTAATACTCTGCAGAGAGATCAGATCTTATTAGATGTAATACTCTGCAGGAGATCAGATCTTATTAGATGTAATACTCTGCAGAGATCAGATCTTATTAGGTGTAATACTCTGCAGAGAGATCAGATCTTATTAGGTGTAATACTCTGCAGGAGATCAGATCTTATTAGATGTAATACTCTGCAGGGAGATCAGATCTTATTAGGTGTAATACTCTGCAGGAGATCAGATCTTATTAGATGTAATACTCTGCAGAGATCAGATCTTATTAGGTGTAATACTCTGCAGAGAGATCAGATCTTATTAGGTGTAATACTCTGCAGAGAGATCAGATCTTATTAGATGTAATACTCTGCAGAGATCAGATCTTATTAGATGTAATACTCTGCAGAGATCAGATCTTATTAGGTGTAATACTCTGCAGAGATCAGATCTTATTAGATGTAATACTCTGCAGAGATCAGATCTTATTAGATGTAATACTCTGCAGAGATCAGATCTTATTAGATGTAATACTCTGCAGAGATCAGATCTTATTAGATGTAATACTCTGCAGAGATCAGATCTTATTAGATGTAATACTCTGCAGAGATCAGATCTTATTAGATGTAATACTCTGCAGAGAGATCAGATCTTATTAGATGTAATACTCTGCAGAGAGATCAGATCTTATTAGGTGTAATACTCTGCAGAGATCAGATCTTATTAGGTGTAATACTCTGCAGGGAGATCAGATCTTATTAGATGTAATACTCTGCAGAGATCAGATCTTATTAGATGTAATACTCTGCAGAGATCAGATCTTATTAGGTGTAATACTCTGCAGAGATCAGATCTTATTAGGTGTAATACTCTGCAGAGATCAGATCTTATTAGGTGTAATACTCTGCAGGAGATCAGATCTTATTAGATGTAATACTCTGCAGAGAGATCAGATCTTATTAGATGTAATACTCTGCAGAGAGATCAGATCTTATTAGATGTAATACTCTGCAGAGATCAGATCTTATTAGGTGTAATACTCTGCAGGGAGATCAGATCTTATTAGATGTAATACTCTGCAGAGAGATCAGATCTTATTAGATGTAATACTCTGCAGAGATCAGATCTTATTAGGTGTAATACTCTGCAGGGAGATCAGATCTTATTAGATGTAATACTCTGCAGAGAGATCAGATCTTATTAGATGTAATACTCTGCAGGAGATCAGATCTTATTAGATGTAATACTCTGCAGAGAGATCAGATCTTATTAGGTGTAATACTCTGCAGAGATCAGATCTTATTAGATGTAATACTCTGCAGAGAGATCAGATCTTATTAGGTGTAATACTCTGCAGGGAGATCAGATCTTATTAGATGTAATACTCTGCAGAGATCAGATCTTATTAGATGTAATACTCTGCAGAGATCAGATCTTATTAGATGTAATACTCTGCAGAGAGATCAGATCTTATTAGGTGTAATACTCTGCAGAGATCAGATCTTATTAGATGTAATACTCTGCAGAGATCAGATCTTATTAGATGTAATACTCTGCAGAGACCAGATCTTATTAGATGTAATACTCTGCAGAGAGATCAGATCTTATTAGGTGTAATACTCTGCAGGGAGATCAGATCTTATTAGGTGTAATACTCTGCAGAGATCAGATCTTATTAGATGTAATACTCTGCAGAGAGATCAGATCTTATTAGATGTAATACTCTGCAGAGAGATCAGATCTTATTAGATGTAATACTCTGCAGAGATCAGATCTTATTAGGTGTAATACTCTGCAGAGATCAGATCTTATTAGATGTAATACTCTGCAGAGAGATCAGATCTTATTAGATGTAATACTCTGCAGAGATCAGATCTTATTAGATGTAATACTCTGCAGGAGATCAGATCTTATTAGATGTAATACTCTGCAGGAGATCAGATCTTATTAGGTGTAATACTCTGCAGAGATCAGATCTTATTAGATGTAATACTCTGCAGGAGATCAGATCTTATTAGGTGTAATACTCTGCAGAGAGATCAGATCTTATTAGATGTAATACTCTGCAGAGATCAGATCTTATTAGATGTAATACTCTGCAGAGATCAGATCTTATTAGATGTAATACTCTGCAGGAGATCAGATCTTATTAGATGTAATACTCTGCAGAGAGATCAGATCTTATTAGATGTAATACTCTGCAGGGAGATCAGATCTTATTAGATGTAATACTCTGCAGGGAGATCAGATCTTATTAGGTGTAATACTCTGCAGAGAGATCAGATCTTATTAGGTGTAATACTCTGCAGGAGATCAGATCTTATTAGATGTAATACTCTGCAGAGATCAGATATTATTAGATGTAATACTCTGCAGAGATCAGATCTTATTAGGTGTAATACTCTGCAGGAGATCAGATCTTATTAGATGTAATACTCTGCAGAGAGATCAGATCTTATTAGATGTAATACTCTGCAGAGATCAGATCTTATTAGATGTAATACTCTGCAGAGATCAGATCTTATTAGGTGTAATACTCTGCAGAGATCAGATCTTATTAGGTGTAATACTCTGCAGAGATCAGATCTTATTAGGTGTAATACTCTGCAGAGAGATCAGATCTTATTAGGTGTAATACTCTGCAGAGAGATCAGATCTTATTAGGTGTAATACTCTGCAGAGAGATCAGATCTTATTAGGTGTAATACTCTGCAGAGATCAGATCTTATTAGGTGTAATACTCTGCAGAGATCAGATCTTATTAGGATGTAATACTCTGCAGGGAGATCAGATCTTATTAGATGTAATACTCTGCAGGAGATCAGATCTTATTAGATGTAATACTCTGCAGAGATCAGATCTTATTAGGTGTAATACTCTGCAGGGAGATCAGATCTTATTAGATGTAATACTCTGCAGGAGATCAGATCTTATTAGATGTAATACTCTGCAGAGATCAGATCTTATTAGATGTAATACTCTGCAGAGATCAGATCTTATTAGGTGTAATACTCTGCAGGAGATCAGATCTTATTAGGTGTAATACTCTGCAGAGATCAGATCTTATTAGATGTAATACTCTGCAGGAGATCAGATCTTATTAGGTGTAATACTCTGCAGGAGATCAGATCTTATTAGGTGTAATACTCTGCAGAGAGATCAGATCTTATTAGGTGTAATACTCTGCAGGGAGATCAGATCTTATTAGGTGTAATACTCTGCAGGGAGATCAGATCTTATTAGATGTAATACTCTGCAGAGAGATCAGATCTTATTAGGTGTAATACTCTGCAGGGAGATCAGATCTTATTAGGTGTAATACTCTGCAGAGAGATCAGATCTTATTAGATGTAATACTCTGCAGAGAGATCAGATCTTATTAGATGTAATACTCTGCAGAGATCAGATCTTATTAGGATGTAATACTCTGCAGAGATCAGATCTTATTAGATGTAATACTCTGCAGAGAGATCAGATCTTATTAGGTGTAATACTCTGCAGAGAGATCAGATCTTATTAGGTGTAATACTCTGCAGGGAGATCAGATCTTATTAGATGTAATACTCTGCAGAGATCAGATCTTATTAGGTGTAATACTCTGCAGAGATCAGATCTTATTAGATGTAATACTCTGCAGAGATCAGATCTTATTAGGTGTAATACTCTGCAGAGTTGGATGGGGGGTTGGGTTGATGAGGAATAATTTGGAATATTGGAGATGAATTTGGGATTGTTGTGAGGGAAGGGGTGTGTCTGTGAATATTGGGGGGGAATATTGGGGGTGGGATTAAAGGGGGGATTTGGGAATACGGTGGGTGGGATTATAGGGGGAATTTGGGAATATTGGGGGTGGGATTATAGGGGGAATATTTGGTGAGATTATAGGGGGAATTTGGGAACATTGGGGGGGGTGGGATTATAGAGGGAATATGGGGGGGTGGGATTATAGGGGGAATTTGGGAATATTGGGGGGGTGAGATTATAGGGGAATTTGGGAATATGGGGGGGTGGGATTATAGGGGGAATTTGGGAATATTGGGGGGGGGTGGGATTATAGGGGGAATTTGGGAATATTGGGGGGGTGAGATTATAGGGGGAATTTGTGAATATTGGGAGGGGGGATTTGGGAATATGGGGGGTGAGATTATAGGGGGAATTTGGAATATGGGGGTGGGATTATAGGGGGATATTGGGGGGTGGGATTATAGGGGGAATTTGGGAATATTGGGGGGGTGGGATTATAGGGGGAATTTGGGAATATGGGGGTGGGATTATAGGGAATTTGGGAATATTGGGGGGGTGAGGTTATAGGGGGGAATTTGGGAATATTGGGGGTGGGATTATAGGGGGAATATTTGGTGAGATTATAGGGGGAATTTGGGAACATTGGGGGGGGGGATTATAGAGGGAATATGGGGGGTGGGATTATAGGGGGAATTTGGGAATATTGGGGGGTGAGATTATAGCGGGAATTTGTGAATATTGGGAGGGGGGATTTGGGAATATGGGGGGGTGAGATTATAGGGGGAATTTTGGAATATTGGGGGGGGATTATAGGGGGATATTGGGGGGTGGGATTATAGGGGAATTTGGGAATATGGGGAGGTGGGATTATAGGGGGAATATTGGGGGGTGGGATTATAGGGGGAATTTGGGAATATTGGGGGGTGGGATTATAGGGGAATTTGGGAATATGGGGGTGGGATATAGGGGAATTTGGAATGGGGTGTGATATAGGGGGAATTTGGGAATATGGGGGGTGGGTTTTAATGGGAATATGGGGGGGTGGGATTATAGGGGGAATTTGGGAATATGGGGGGGTGGGATTATAGGGGGGATTGGGAATGTTGGGGGTGAGATTATAGGGGGAATATGGGGGGTGGGATTATAGGGGGAATTTGGGAATATTGGGGGTGGGATTATAGGGGGAATATTTGGTGAGATTATAGGGGGATTTCGGAACATTGGGGGGGGGGTGGGATTATAGGGGGAATTTGGGAATATTGGGGGGGGTGAGATTATAGGGGGAATTTGTGAATATTGGGGGGGGATTTGGGAATATGGGGGGATGAGATTATAGGGGGAATATGGGGGGGTGGGATTATAGGGGGAATTTGGGAATATTGGGGGTGGGATTATAGGGGGATATTGGGGGGGGGATATAGGGGGAATTTGGGAATATGGGGAGGTGGGATTATAGGGGGAATATTGGGGGTGGGATTATAGGGGGAATTTGGGAATATTGGGGGTGAGATTATAGGGGAATTTGGGAATATTGGGGGTGGGATTATTGGGGGATTATAGGGGGGATATTGGGGGGTGGGATTATAGGGGGAATTTGGGAATATTGGGGGTGGGATTATAGGGGGAATTTAGGAATATTGGGGGTGAGATTATAGGGGGATTTTGGGAATATTGGGGAGGTGGGATTATAGGGGGATTATTGGGGGTATTATAGGGGGAATTTGGGAATATTGGGGAGGTGGGATATAGGGGGAATATGGGGGGGTGGGATTATAGGGGAATTTGGTAATATTGGGGGTGAGATTATAGGGGGAATATTGGGGAGGTGGGATTATAGGGGGAATATTGGGGGGTGGGATTATAGGGGGAATTTGGGAATATTGGGGTGGGATTATAGGGGGAATATTTGGTGGGATTTTAGGGGGAATTTGGGAATATTGGGGGGGGTGGGATTATAGGGGGAATTTGGGAATATTGGGAGGGGTGAGATTATAGCGGGATTTGTGAATATTGGGGGCGGGTGGATTTGGGAATATGGGGGGTGAGATTATAGGGGGAATTTGGGAACATGGGGGGGGGATTATAGGGTGAATTTGTGAATATTGGGGGGGGATTTGGGAATATGGGGGGTGGGATTATAGGGGGAATTTGGGAGTATTGGGGGTGGGATTATAGGGTGAATTTGTGAATATTGGGGGTGAGATTATAGGGTGAATTTGTGAATATGGGGGGGGGTGGATTTGTGAATATTGGGGGCGGTGAATTTGTGAATATTGGGGGGGGTGGATTTGGGAATATGGGGGGGGTGGATTTGGGAATATGGGGGGGGTGGATTTGGGAATATTGGGGGCGGGTGGATTTGGGAATATGGGGGGTGGGATTATAGGGGGAATTTGTGAATATTGGGGGTGGGTGAATTTGTGAATATGGGGGGTGGGATTATAGGGGGAATATGGGGGGGAGGGATTATAGGGTGAATATGGGGGGGGGATTATAGGGGATTTGGGAATATGGGGGGTGGGATTATAGGGTGAATTTGTGAATATTGGGGGGGGGGGGGATTTGGGAATATGGGGGGGTGAGATTATAGGGGGAATTTGGGAGTATTGGGGGTGGGATTATAGGGGGAATATGGGGGGGTGGGATTATAGGGGAATTGGGAATATGGGGGGGTGAGATTATAGGGGGAATTTGTGAATATTGGGGGGGGTGAATTTGTGAATATTGGGGGTGAATTTGTGAATATTGGGAGGGGTGGATTTGGGAATATGGGGGGTGGGATTATAGGGTGAATTTGTGAATATTGGGGGCGGGTGAATTTGTGAATATGGCGGGTGAATTTGTGAATATTGGGGGTGAATTTGTGAATATTGGGATGGGGTGGATTTGGGAATATGGGGGGGGTGGATTTGGGAATATGGGGGGGTGGATTTGTGAATATGGGGGGGGGGGGGTGGATTTGGGAATATGGGGGGGGGGTGGATTTGGGAATATTGGGGCGGGTGGATTTGGGAATATTGGGGGGGTGGATTTGGGAATATTGGGGGGGTGGATTTGGGAATATGGGGGGGGTGGATTTGTGAATATTGGGGCGGGTGGATTTGTGAATATGGGGGGGGGTGGATTTGGGAATATGGGGGGGGGGTGGATTTGGGAATATGGCGGGTGAATTTGTGAATATTGGGGGTGAATTTGTGAATATTGGGAGGGGTGGATTTGGGAATATGGGGGGGGTGGATTTGGGAATATGGGGGGGGGGGGGGGTGGATTTGTGAATATTGGGAGGGGTGGATTTGGGAATATGGGGGGGGTGGATTTGGGAATATGGGGGGGGTGGATTTGTGAATATTGGGGGCGGGTGGATTTGGGAATATGGGGGGGGTGGATTTGTGAATATTGGGGCGGGTGGATTTGTGAATATTGGGGGCGGGTGGATTTGGGAATATGGGGCGGGTGGATTTGGGAATATGGGGGGGGTGGATTTGTGAATATGGGGGGGGTGGATTTGTGAATATTGGGGGCGGGTGGATTTGGGAATATGGGGGGGTGGATTTGGGAATATGGGGGGGGGGTGGATTTGTGAATATTGGGGGCGGGTGGATTTGGGAATATGGGGGGGGGTGGATTTGGGAATATGGGGGGGGGGGGTGGATTTGGGAATATTGGGGGCGGGTGGATTTGGGAATATTGGGGCGGGTGGATTTGGGAATATGGGGGGGGTGGATTTGGGAATATGGGGGGTTGAATTTGTGAATATTGGGGGTGAATTTGTGAATATTAGGAGGGGTGGATTTGGGAATATGGGGGGGGTGGATTTGGGAATATGGGGGGGGTGGATTTGTGAATATTGGGAGGGGTGGATTTGTGAATATTGGGAGGGGTGGATTTGGGAATATGGGGGGGGGGGGGTGGATTTGGGAATATGGGGGGGGGGGGTGGATTTGTGAATATTGGGGCGGGTGGATTTGTGAATATTGGGAGGGGTGGATTTGGGAATATGGGGGGGGGGTGGATTTGGGAATATGGGGGGGTGGATTTGGGAATATGGGGGGGGGGGTGGATTTGTGAATATTGGGAGGGGTGGATTTGTGAATATGGGGGGGGTGGATTTGGGAATATGGGGGGGGGTGGATTTGTGAATATTGGGGGGGGGTGGATTTGGGAATATGGGGGGGGTGGATTTGGGAATATGGGGGGGGGTGGATTTGTGAATATTGGGGCGGGTGGATTTGGGAATATGGGGGGGGGGTGGATTTGGGAATATGGGGGGGGTGGATTTGTGAATATTGGGGGGGTGGATTTGGGAATATGGGGGGGGTGGATTTGGGAATATGGGGGGGGGTGGATTTGTGAAAATTGGGGCGGGTGGATTTGGGAATATGGGGGGGGTGGATTTGTGAATATTGGGGGGGTGGATTTGGGAATATGGGGGGGGTGGATTTGTGAATATTGGGGCGGGTGGATTTGGGAATATGGGGGGGGGGGTGGATTTGTGAATATTGGGGGCGGGTGGATTTGGGAATATGGGGGGGGGGGTGGATTTGGGAATATGGGGGGGGGTGGATTTGTGAATATTGGGGCGGGTGGATTTGTGAATATGGGGGGGGGGTGGATTTGGGAATATGGGGGGGTGGATTTGTGAATATTGGGGGGGGTGGATTTGGGAATATGGGGGGGTGGATTTGTGAATATTGGGGCGGGTGGATTTGGGAATATGGGGGGGGGGTGGATTTGTGAATATGGGGGGGGGTGGATTTGTGAATATTGGGGGGGTGGATTTGGGAATATGGGGGGGGTGGATTTGGGAATATGGGGGGGGTGGATTTGTGAATATTGGGGCAGGTGGATTTGGGAATATGGGGGGGGGTGGATTTGTGAATATTGGGGGCGGGTGGATTTGGGAATATGGGGGGGGGGTGGATTTGGGAATATGGGGGGGGTGGATTTGTGAATATTGGGGGCGGGTGGATTTGGGAATATGGGGGGGGGGGTGGATTTGTGAATATGGGGGGGGGTGGATTTGTGAATATGGGGGGGGTGGATTTGGGAATATGGGGGGGGTGGATTTGGGAATATGGGGGGGGGTGGATTTGTGAATATTGGGGCGGGTGGATTTGTGAATATTGGGGCGGGTGGATTTGGAATATGGGGGGGGTGGATTTGTGAATATTGGGGGGGTGGATTTGGGAATATGGGGGGGGTGGATTTGGGAATATGGGGGGGGGTGGATTTGTGAATATTGGGGCGGGTGGATTTGTGAATATTGGGGCGGGTGGATTTGGGAATATGGGGGGGGGGGTGGATTTGTGAATATTGGGGCGGGTGGATTTGGGAATATGGGGGGGGGGTGGATTTGTGAATATTGGGGCGGGTGGATTTGGGAATATGGGGGGGGGGTGGATTTGTGAATATTGGGGCGGGTGGATTTGGGAATATGGGGGGGGTGGATTTGGGAATATGGGGGGGGGTGGATTTGTGAATATTGGGGGCGGGTGGATTTGGAAGGCCCATCCCGATGAGGTCAGTGCACAGCCTCCCCGGTGGTCTCGGTATACGGAGGTGCACTGTATTGATGTTGTTCTTCTCACGATATTCCCTCTTTCACTCTCCATTGGTCTGTGTTGGTTTCAGATATTGGATGGTGATTGGATGAGAGGACTCCCCACCCCCGAGAGCTGAGGGTAAGTAGTGGAGATTGTTTTCTGTAGCCTGGGCCCTGTTGGAGTTCCTCTGGATAATTCTGGATGTCTTCCTGCAGGGTGGCCGCCATTGGATGATGACAGAGGAGCACTGACCGGCCCACCCGGTGACACCATGGACAGGATGGCTGAGGGACTTCCAGACAGGATCAGCTACTTTCCGGTGGATGCCTTTGAGGCGAGTGGGCTGCAGAATATATTGAAGAAAGTTCCCGTGTCATCGATCTTCCCCAACGCGTCTCGCCGAGGACGCAAGGCAAACGCACCGCGTAAGAGAACTCACCCGCCGCTCTCCATAGTGCTGAACACATCTCAGGGACAAGATTATGGTGGAGAACCTACCTCCCTCCCATCTGGAGCGGTGGACCTGGCTGGTGTCGGCCCCGTACTTCTTCCAGATGGCCCAGTAAGTCTCAGACGTTCCGTAGAGTTCCACGAGGTTCATTTCTTTATGGATTGGTGGGTTGTGTGATTATAGAGGCCTCCAGCCAATCGTGTACAGGAGCCTGGCTAGGAGGGTCATAGCTTGGGACTAATAAACATATTCTTATAGGCCGTTAGAAAAATATGCTAAAGAAATCAAATCATTGGGGCCCCTTCATACCCTGCACCTTATTCCAGGAAGAGTTGTATTGGGGCCCCTTCATACCCTGCACCTTATTCCAGGGGGTTGTATTGGGGCCCCTTCATACCCTGTACCTTATTCCAGGAAGAGTTGTATTGGGGCCCCTTCATACCCTGCACCTTATTCCAGGGGGTTGTATTGGGGCCCCTTCATACCCTGTACCTTATTCCAGGAAGAGTTGTATTGGGGCCCCTTCATACCCTGCACCTTATTCCAGGGGGTTGTATTGGGGCCCCTTCATACCCTGCACCTTATTCCAGGGGGTTGTATTGGGGCCCCTTCATACCCTGCACCTTATTCCAGGGGGTTGTATTGGGCCCCTTCATACCCTGCACCTTATTCCAGGGGGTTGTATTGGGGCCCCTTCATACCCTGCACCTTATTCCAGGAAGAGTTGTATTGGGGCCCCTTCATACCCTGCACCTTATTCCAGGGGGTTGTATTGGGGCCCCTTCATACCCTGCACCTTATTCCAGGAAGAGTTGTATTGGGGCCCCTTCATACCCTGCACCTTATTCCAGGAAGAGTTGTATTGGGGCCCCTTCATACCCTGCACCTTATTCTAGGAAGAGTTGTATTGGGGCCCCTTCATACCCTGAACCTTATTCCAGGGGGTTGTATTGGGGCCCCTTCATACCCTGCACCTTATTCCAGGGGGTTGTATTGGGGCCCCTTCATACCCTGCACCTTATTCCAGGGGGTTGTATTGGGGCCCCTTCATACCCTGCACCTTATTCCAGGGGGTTGTATTGGGGCCCCTTCATACCCTGCACCTTATTCCAGGAAGAGTTGTATTGGGGCCCCTTCATACCCTGCACCTTATTCTAGGAAGAGTTGTATTGGGGCCCCTTCATACCCTGAACCTTATTCCAGGAAGAGTTGTATTGGGCCCCTTCATACCCTGCACCTTATCACAGGAAGAGTTGTATTGGGGCCCCTTCATACCCTGCACCTTATCACAGGAAGAGTTGTATTGGGGCCCCTTCATACCCTGCACCTTATCACAGGAAGAGTTGTATTGGGGCCCCTTCATACCCTGCACCTTATTCCAGGGGGTTAAAGAGTATTGACTGGAACTTAGTCCTCCTTACTTTGTGTTCTTCTGTGAACCTTCCATTGGATGCTGAAACAATTGTGGTGGATTGAAGTTGGTGAGGCCAATAGATGGCATTTCCACGTCCTCCTGCAGATGTTCTCTACAGCGGAGGTCAGAGCTGTGTGCAGGTCCTTCCATTGGGCGGAGGTCAGAGGTTAGTGCAGGTTCTTCCATTGGGCGGAGGTCAGAGGTTAGTGCAGGTCCTTCCATTGGGCGGAGGTCAGAGGTTAGTGCAGGTCCTTCCATTGGGCGGAGGTCAGAGGTTAGTGCAGGTTCTTCCATTGGGCGGAGGTCAGAGGTTAGTGCAGGTTCTTCCATTGGGTGGAAGTCAGAGGTTAGTGCAGGTTCTTCCATTGGGCGGAGGTCAGAGGTTAGTGCAGGTTCTTCCATTGGGCGGAGGTCAGAGGTTAGTGCAGGTTCTTCCATTGGGCGGAGGTCAGAGGTTAGTGCAGGTCCTTCCATTGGGCGGAGGTCAGAGGTTAGTGCAGGTTCTTCCATTAGGCGGAGGTCAGAGGTTAGTGCAGGTTCTTCCATTGGGTTGAGGTCAGAGGTTAGTGCAGGTTCTTCCATTGGGTTGAGGTCAGAGGTTAGTGCAGGTTCTTCCATTGGGCGGAGGTCAGAGGTTAGTGCAGGTCCTTCCATTGGGTTGAGGTCAGAGGTTAGTGCAGGTCCTTCCATTGGGTTGAGGTCAGAGGTTAGTGCAGGTTCTTCCATTGGGTTGAGGTCAGAGGTTAGTGCAGGTTCTTCCATTGGGTTGAGGTCAGAGGTTAGTGCAGGTTCTTCCATTGGGTTGAGGTCAGAGGTTAGTGCAGGTTCTTCCATTGGGTTGAGGTCAGAGGTTAGTGCAGGTTCTTCCATTGGGTTGAGGTCAGAATTTTGTGCAGGTTCTTCCATTGGGCGGAGGTCAGAGGTTAGTGCAGGTCCTTCCATTGGGCGGAGGTCAGAGGTTAGTGCAGGTCCTTCCATTGGGCGGAGGTCAGAGGTTAGTGCAGGTCCTTCCATTGGGCGGAGGTCAGAGGTTAGTGCAGGTTCTTCCATTGGGTTGAGGTCAGAATTTTGTGCAGGTTCTTCCATTGGGCGGAGGTCAGAGCTTTGTGCAGGTTCTTCCATTGGGCGGAGGTCAGAGGTTAGTGCAGGTTCTTCCATTGGGCGGAGGTCAGAGGTTAGTGCAGGTTCTTCCATTGGGCGGAGGTCAGAGGTTAGTGCAGGTTCTTCCATTGGGTTGAGGTCAGAGGTTAGTGCAGGTTCTTCCATTGGGCGGAGGTCAGAGGTTAGTGCAGGTCCTTCCATTGGGTTGAGGTCAGAGGTTAGTGCAGGTCCTTCCATTGGGTTGAGGTCAGAGGTTAGTGCAGGTCCTTCCATTGGGTTGAGGTCAGAGGTTAGTGCAGGTTCTTCCATTGGGTTGAGGTCAGAGGTTAGTGCAGGTTCTTCCATTGGGTTGAGGTCAGAGGTTAGTGCAGGTTCTTCCATTGGGTTGAGGTCAGAGGTTAGTGCAGGTTCTTCCATTGGGTTGAGGTCAGAGGTTAGTGCAGGTCCTTCCATTGGGTTGAGGTCAGAGGTTAGTGCAGGTTCTTCCATTGGGTTGAGGTCAGAATTTTGTGCAGGTTCTTCCATTGGGCGGAGGTCAGAGGTTAGTGCAGGTCCTTCCATTGGGCGGAGGTCAGAGGTTAGTGCAGGTCCTTCCATTGGGCGGAGGTCAGAGGTTAGTGCAGGTTCTTCCATTGGGCGGAGGTCAGAGGTTAGTGCAGGTCCTTCCATTGGGCGGAGGTCAGAGGTTAGTGCAGGTCCTTCCATTGGGCGGAGGTCAGAGGTTAGTGCAGGTTCTTCCATTGGGCGGAGGTCAGAGGTTAGTGCAGGTCCTTCCATTGGGCGGAGGTCAGAGGTTAGTGCAGGTTCTTCCATTAGGCGGAGGTCAGAGGTTAGTGCAGGTTCTTCCATTGGGTTGAGGTCAGAGGTTAGTGCAGGTTCTTCCATTGGGCGGAGGTCAGAGGTTAGTGCAGGTTCTTCCATTGGGCGGAGGTCAGAGGTTAGTGCAGGTTCTTCCATTGGGCGGAGGTCAGAGGTTAGTGCAGGTTCTTCCATTGGGCGGAGGTCAGAGGTTAGTGCAGGTTCTTCCATTGGGCGGAGGTCAGAGGTTAGTGCAGGTTCTTCCATTGGGCGGAGGTCAGAGGTTAGTGCAGGTTCTTCCATTGGGCGGAGGTCAGAGGTTAGTGCAGGTTCTTCCATTGGGCGGAGGTCAGAGGTTAGTGCAGGTTCTTCC
Organism: Lithobates septentrionalis; assembly: GCA_037952835.1. Classification (NCBI taxonomy): domain Eukaryota; kingdom Metazoa; phylum Chordata; class Amphibia; order Anura; family Ranidae; genus Lithobates; species Lithobates septentrionalis. The sequence goes on along the minus strand of JBBDGP010005981.1, from coordinate 52,521 downwards.
ATTGGGCGGAGGTCAGAGGTTAGTGCAGGTTCTTCCATTGGGCGGAGGTCAGAGGTTAGTGCAGGTTCTTCCATTGGGCGGAGGTCAGAGGTTAGTGCAGGTTCTTCCATTGGGCGGAGGTCAGAGGTTAGTGCAGGTTCTTCCATTGGGCGGAGGTCAGAGGTTAGTGCAGGTTCTTCCATTGGGCGGAGGTCAGAGGTTAGTGCAGGTTCTTCCATTGGGTGGAGGTCAGAGGTTAGTGCAGGTTCTTCCATTGGGCAGAGGTCAGAGGTTAGTGCAGGTTCTTCCATTGGGTTGAGGTCAGAGGTTAGTGCAGGTCCTTCCATTGGGTTGAGGTCAGAGGTTAGTGCAGGTCCTTCCATTGGGTTGAGGTCAGAGGTTAGTGCAGGTTCTTCCATTGGGCGGAGGTCAGAGGTTAGTGCAGGTCCTTCCATTGGGTTGAGGTCAGAGGTTAGTGCAGGTCCTTCCATTGGGTTGAGGTCAGAGGTTAGTGCAGGTTCTTCCATTGGGTTGAGGTCAGAGGTTAGTGCAGGTTCTTCCATTGGGTTGAGGTCAGAGGTTAGTGCAGGTTCTTCCATTGGGTTGAGGTCAGAGGTTAGTGCAGGTTCTTCCATTGGGTTGAGGTCAGAGGTTAGTGCAGGTCCTTCCATTGGGTTGAGGTCAGAGGTTAGTGCAGGTTCTTCCATTGGGTTGAGGTCAGAATTTTGTGCAGGTTCTTCCATTGGGCGGAGGTCAGAGGTTAGTGCAGGTCCTTCCATTGGGCGGAGGTCAGAGGTTAGTGCAGGTCCTTCCATTGGGCGGAGGTCAGAGGTTAGTGCAGGTCCTTCCATTGGGCGGAGGTCAGAGGTTAGTGCAGGTTCTTCCATTGGGTTGAGGTCAGAATTTTGTGCAGGTTCTTCCATTGGGCGGAGGTCAGAGGTTAGTGCAGGTCCTTCCATTGGGCGGAGGTCAGAGGTTAGTGCAGGTCCTTCCATTGGGCGGAGGTCAGAGGTTAGTGCAGGTCCTTCCATTGGGCGGAGGTCAGAGGTTAGTGCAGGTCCTTCCATTGGGCGGAGGTCAGAGGTTAGTGCAGGTCCTTCCATTGGGCGGAGGTCAGAGGTTAGTGCAGGTTCTTCCATTGGGTGGAGGTCAGAGCTTTGTGCAGGTTCTTCCATTGGGCGGAGGTCAGAGGTTAGTGCAGGTTCTTCCATTGGGCGGAGGTCAGAGGTTAGTGCAGGTTCTTCCATTGGGCGGAGGTCAGAGGTTAGTGCAGGTCCTTCCATTGGGTTGAGGTCAGAGGTTAGTGCAGGTCCTTCCATTGGGTTGAGGTCAGAGGTTAGTGCAGGTTCTTCCATTGGGTTGAGGTCAGAGGTTAGTGCAGGTTCTTCCATTGGGTTGAGGTCAGAGGTTAGTGCAGGTTCTTCCATTGGGTTGAGGTCAGAGGTTAGTGCAGGTTCTTCCATTGGGTTGAGGTCAGAGGTTAGTGCAGGTCCTTCCATTGGGTTGAGGTCAGAGGTTAGTGCAGGTTCTTCCATTGGGTTGAGGTCAGAATTTTGTGCAGGTTCTTCCATTGGGCGGAGGTCAGAGGTTAGTGCAGGTCCTTCCATTGGGCGGAGGTCAGAGGTTAGTGCAGGTCCTTCCATTGGGCGGAGGTCAGAGGTTAGTGCAGGTTCTTCCATTGGGCGGAGGTCAGAGGTTAGTGCAGGTCCTTCCATTGGGCGGAGGTCAGAGGTTAGTGCAGGTCCTTCCATTGGGCGGAGGTCAGAGGTTAGTGCAGGTTCTTCCATTGGGCGGAGGTCAGAGGTTAGTGCAGGTCCTTCCATTGGGCGGAGGTCAGAGGTTAGTGCAGGTCCTTCCATTGGGCGGAGGTCAGAGGTTAGTGCAGGTCCTTCCATTGGGTTGAGGTCAGAGCTTTGTGCAGGTTCTTCCATTGGGCGGAGGTCAGAGCTTTGTGCAGGTTCTTCCATTGGGTTGAGGTCAGAGGTTAGTGCAGGTCCTTCCATTGGGCGGAGGTCAGAGGTTAGTGCAGGTTCTTCCATTGGGTTGAGGTCAGAGGTTAGTGCAGGTCCTTCCATTGGGTTGAGGTCAGAGGTTAGTGCAGGTTCTTCCATTGGGCGGAGGTCAGAGGTTAGTGCAGGTTCTTCCATTGGGCGGAGGTCAGAGGTTAGTGCAGGTTCTTCCATTGGGTTGAGGTCAGAGGTTAGTGCAGGTTCTTCCATTGGGTTGAGGTCAGAGGTTAGTGCAGGTCCTTCCATTGGGTTGAGGTCAGAGGTTAGTGCAGGTTCTTCCATTGGGCGGAGGTCAGAGGTTAGTGCAAGTTCTTCCATTGGGCGGAGGTCAGAGGTTAGTGCAGGTTCTTCCATTGGGTTGAGGTCAGAGGTTAGTGCAGGTTCTTCCATTGGGTTGAGGTCAGAGCTTTGTGCAGGTTCTTCCATTGGGCGGAGGTCAGAGCTTTGTGCAGGTCCTTCCATTGGGCGGAGGTCAGAGGTTAGTGCAGGTCCTTCCATTGGGCGGAGGTCAGAGGTTAGTGCAGGTCCTTCCATTGGGCGGAGGTCAGAGGTTAGTGCAGGTCCTTCCATTGGGCGGAGGTCAGAGGTTAGTGCAGGTTCTTCCATTGGGTGGAGGTCAGAGCTTTGTGCAGGTTCTTCCATTGGGCGGAGGTCAGAGGTTAGTGCAGGTTCTTCCATTGGGCGGAGGTCAGAGGTTAGTGCAGGTTCTTCCATTGGGCGGAGGTCAGAGGTTAGTGCAGGTTCTTCCATTGGGTTGAGGTCAGAGGTTAGTGCAGGTTCTTCCATTGGGCGGAGGTCAGAGGTTAGTGCAGGTCCTTCCATTGGGTTGAGGTCAGAGGTTAGTGCAGGTCCTTCCATTGGGTTGAGGTCAGAGGTTAGTGCAGGTTCTTCCATTGGGTTGAGGTCAGAGGTTAGTGCAGGTTCTTCCATTGGGTTGAGGTCAGAGGTTAGTGCAGGTTCTTCCATTGGGTTGAGGTCAGAGGTTAGTGCAGGTTCTTCCATTGGGTTGAGGTCAGAGGTTAGTGCAGGTCCTTCCATTGGGTTGAGGTCAGAGGTTAGTGCAGGTTCTTCCATTGGGTTGAGGTCAGAATTTTGTGCAGGTTCTTCCATTGGGCGGAGGTCAGAGGTTAGTGCAGGTCCTTCCATTGGGCGGAGGTCAGAGGTTAGTGCAGGTCCTTCCATTGGGCGGAGGTCAGAGGTTAGTGCAGGTTCTTCCATTGGGCGGAGGTCAGAGGTTAGTGCAGGTCCTTCCATTGGGCGGAGGTCAGAGGTTAGTGCAGGTCCTTCCATTGGGCGGAGGTCAGAGGTTAGTGCAGGTTCTTCCATTGGGCGGAGGTCAGAGGTTAGTGCAGGTCCTTCCATTGGGCGGAGGTCAGAGGTTAGTGCAGGTCCTTCCATTGGGCGGAGGTCAGAGGTTAGTGCAGGTCCTTCCATTGGGTTGAGGTCAGAGCTTTGTGCAGGTTCTTCCATTGGGCGGAGGTCAGAGCTTTGTGCAGGTTCTTCCATTGGGTTGAGGTCAGAGGTTAGTGCAGGTCCTTCCATTGGGCGGAGGTCAGAGGTTAGTTCAGGTTCTTCCATTGGGTGGAGGTCAGAGGTTAGTGCATGTCCTTCCATTGGGCGGAGGTCAGAGGTTAGTTCAGGTTCTTCCATTGGGTGGAGGTCAGAGGTTAGTGCAGGCTCTTCCATTGGGCGGAGGTCAGAGGTTAGTGCAGGTCCTTCCATTGGGTTGAGGTCAGAGCTTTGTGCAGGTTCTTCCATTGGGCGGAGGTCAGAGCTTTGTGCAGGTTCTTCCATTGGGTTGAGGTCAGAGGTTAGTGCAGGTCCTTCCATTGGGCGGAGGTCAGAGGTTAGTGCAGGTTCTTCCATTGGGTTGAGGTCAGAGGTTAGTGCAGGTCCTTCCATTGGGTTGAGGTCAGAGGTTAGTGCAGGTTCTTCCATTGGGCGGAGGTCAGAGGTTAGTGCAGGTTCTTCCATTGGGCGGAGGTCAGAGGTTAGTGCAGGTTCTTCCATTGGGTTGAGGTCAGAGGTTAGTGCAGGTTCTTCCATTGGGTTGAGGTCAGAGGTTAGTGCAGGTCCTTCCATTGGGTTGAGGTCAGAGGTTAGTGCAGGTTCTTCCATTGGGCGGAGGTCAGAGGTTAGTGCAGGTTCTTCCATTGGGCGGAGGTCAGAGGTTAGTGCAGGTTCTTCCATTGGGTTGAGGTCAGAGGTTAGTGCAGGTTCTTCCATTGGGTTGAGGTCAGAGGTTAGTGCAGGTCCTTCCATTGGGTTGAGGTCAGAGGTTAGTGCAGGTTCTTCCATTGGGCGGAGGTCAGAGCTTTGTGCAGGTTCTTCCATTGGGCGGAGGTCAGAGCTTTGTGCAGGTCCTTCCATTGGGTTGAGGTCAGAGGTTAGTGCAGGTTCTTCCATTGGGTTGAGGTCAGAGGTTAGTGCAGGTTCTTCCATTGGGCGGAGGTCAGAGCTTTGTGCAGGTTCTTCGATTGGGTGGAGGTCAGAGCTTTGTGCAGGTTCTTCCATTGGAGGTCAGAGCTTTGTGCAGGTCCTTCCATTGGGCGGAGGTCAGAGGTTAGTGCAGGTTCTTCCATTGGGCGGAGGTCAGAGGTTAGTGCAGGTTCTTCCATTGGACGGAGGTCAGAGGTTAGTGCAGGTTCTTCCATTGGGCGGAGGTCAGAGGTTAGTGCAGGTCCTTCCATTGGGTTGAGGTCAGAGCTTTGTGCAGGTTCTTCCATTGGGTGGAGGTCAGAGGTTAGTGCAGGCTCTTCCATTGGGCGGAGGTCAGAGGTTAGTGCAGGTTCTTCCATTGGACGGAGGTCAGAGCTTTGTGCAGGTTCTTCCATTGGGCGGAGGTCAGAGCTTTGTGCAGGTTCTTCCATTGGGCGGAGGTCAGAGCTTTGTGCAGGTTCTTCCATTGGGTTGAGGTCAGAGGTTAGTGCAGGTCCTTCCATTGGGTTGAGGTCAGAGGTTAGTGCAGGTTCTTCCATTGGGTGGAGGTCAGAGGTTTATGCAGGTTCTTCCATTGGGTTGAGGTCAGAGGTTAGTGCAGGTTCTTCCATTGGGTTGAGGTCAGAGGTTAGTGCAGGTCCTTCCATTGGGTTGAGGTCAGAGCTTTGTGCAGGTTCTTCCATTGGGCGGAGGTCAGAGGTTAGTGCAGGTCCTTCCATTGGGCGGAGGTCAGAGGTTAGTGCAGGTCCTTCCATTGGGTTGAGGTCAGAGGTTTGTGCAGGTTCTTCCATTGGGTTGAGGTCAGAGGTTAGTGCAGGTTCTTCCATTGGGTTGAGGTCAGAGGTTAGTGCAGGTCCTTCCATTGGGTTGAGGTCAGAGCTTTGTGCAGGTTCTTCCATTGGGCGGAGGTCAGAGGTTAGTGCAGGTCCTTCCATTGGGTTGAGGTCAGAGGTTAGTGCAGGTTCTTCCATTGGGTTGAGGTCAGAATTTTGTGCAGGTTCTTCCATTGGGCGGAGGTCAGAGGTTAGTGCAGGTCCTTCCATTGGGCGGAGGTCAGAGGTTAGTGCAGGTCCTTCCATTGGGTTGAGGTCAGAGGTTAGTGCAGGTCCTTCCATTGGGTTGAGGTCAGAGGTTAGTGCAGGTTCTTCCATTGGGTTGAGGTCAGAATTTTGTGCAGGTTCTTCCATTGGGCGGAGGTCAGAGGTTAGTGCAGGTTCTTCCATTGGGTTGAGGTCAGAGCTTTGTGCAGGTCCTTCCATTGGGCGGAGGTCAGAGGTTAGTGCAGGTTCTTCCATTGGGCGGAGGTCAGAGGTTAGTGCAGGTCCTTCCATTGGGCGGAGGTCAGAGGTTAGTGCAGGTCCTTCCATTGGGTTGAGGTCAGAGCTTTGTGCAGATTCTTCCATTGGGTGGAGGTCAGAGGTTAGTGCAGGCTCTTCCATTGGGCGGAGGTCAGAGGTTAGTGCAGGTCCTTCCATTGGGTTGAGGTCAGAGCTTTGTGCAGGTTCTTCCATTGGGCGGAGGTCAGAGGTTAGTGCAGGTTCTTCCATTGGGTTGAGGTCAGAGGTTAGTGCAGATCCTTCCATTGGGTTGAGGTCAGAGGTTAGTGCAGGTTCTTCCATTGGGCGGAGGTCAGAGGTTAGTGCAGGTTCTTCCATTGGGTTGAGGTCAGAGGTTAGTGCAGGTTCTTCCATTGGGTTGAGGTCAGAGGTTAGTGCAGGTTCTTCCATTGGGTTGAGGTCAGAGCTTTGTGCAGGTCCTTCCATTGGATTGAGGTCAGAGGTTAGTGCAGGTTCTTCCATTGGGTTGAGGTCAGAGGTTAGTGCAGGTTCTTCGATTGGAGGTCAGAGCTTTGTGCAGGTCCTTCCATTGGGCGGAGGTCAGAGGTTAGTGCAGGTTCTTCCATTGGGCGGAGGTCAGAGGTTAGTGCAGGTTCTTCCATTGGGCGGAGGTCAGAGGTTAGTGCAGGTCCTTCCATTGGGCGGAGGTCAGAGGTTAGTGCAGGTCCTTCCATTGGGTTGAGGTCAGAGCTTTGTGCAGGTTCTTCCATTGGGTGGAGGTCAGAGGTTAGTGCAGGCTCTTCCATTGGGCGGAGGTCAGAGGTTAGTGCAGGTTCTTCCATTGGGTTGAGGTCAGAGCTTTGTGCAGGTTCTTCCATTGGGCGGAGGTCAGAGCTTTGTGCAGGTTCTTCCATTGGGCGGAGGTCAGAGCTTTGTGCAGGTTCTTCCATTGGGTTGAGGTCAGAGCTTTGTGCAGGTTCTTCCATTGGGCGGAGGTCAGAGCTTTGTGCAGGTTCTTCCATTGGGTTGAGGTCAGAGCTTTGTGCAGGTTCTTCCATTGGGTTGAGGTCAGAGGTTAGTGCAGGTCCTTCCATTGGGTTGAGGTCAGAGGTTAGTGCAGGTCCTTCCATTGGGTTGAGGTCAGAGCTTTGTGCAGGTTCTTCCATTGGGCGGAGGTCAGAGGTTAGTGCAGGTCCTTCCATTGGGTTGAGGTCAGAGGTTAGTGCAGGTTCTTCCATTGGGCGGAGGTCAGAGGTTAGTGCAGGTTCTTCCATTGGGTTGAGGTCAGAGGTTAGTGCAGGTTCTTCCATTGGGTGGAGGTCAGAGGTTAGTGGAGGTTCTTCCATTGGGCGGAGGTCAGAGGTTAGTGCAGGTTCTTCCACTGGGTGGAGGTCAGAGCTTTGTGCAGGTTCTTCCATTGGGTGGAGGTCAGAGGTTAGTGCAGGTTCTTCGATTGGGTGGAGGTCAGAGGTTAGTGCAGGTTCTTCCATTGGGCGGAGGTCAGAGCTTTGTGCAGGTTCTTCCATTGGGCGGAGGTCAGAGGTTTGTGCAGGTCCTTCCATTGGGCGGAGGTCAGAGGTTAGTGCAGGTTCTTCCATTGGGTTGAGGTCAGAGGTTAGTGCAGGTTCTTCCATTGGGCGGAGGTCAGAGGTTTGTGCAGGTCCTTCCATTGGGCGGAGGTCAGAGGTTAGTGCAGGTCCTTCCATTGGGCGGAGGTCAGAGGTTAGTGCAGGTTCTTCCATTGGGTGGAGGTCAGAGCTTTGTGCAGGTTCTTCCATTGGGTGGAGGTCAGAGGTTAGTGCAGGTTCTTCCATTGGGTGGAGGTCAGAGGTTAGTGCAGGTTCTTCCATTGGGTTGAGGTCAGAGGTTAGTGCAGGTTCTTCCATTGGGTGGAGGTCAGAGGTTAGTGCAGGTTCTTCCATTGGGCGGAGGTCAGAGGTTAGTGCAGGTTCTTCCATTGGGCGGAGGTCAGAGGTTAGTGCAGGTTCTTCCATTGGGTGGAGGTCAGAGGTTTGTGCAGGTTCTTCCATTGGGCGGAGGTCAGAGGTTAGTGCAGGTCCTTCCATTGGGCGGAGGTCAGAGGTTAGTGCAGGTTCTTCCATTGGATTGAGGTCAGAGGTTTGTGCAGGTTCTTCGATTGGGTGGAGGTCAGAGGTTAGTGCAGGTTCTTCGATTGGGTTGAGGTCAGAGGTTTGTGCAGGTTCTTCGATTGGGTGGAGGTCAGAGGTTAGTGCAGGTCCTTCCATTGGGCGGAGGTCAGAGGTTAGTGCAGGTCCTTCCATTGGGTTGAGGTCAGAGCTTTGTGCAGGTTCTTCCATTGGGTGGAGGTCAGAGGTTAGTGCAGGCTCTTCCATTGGGCGGAGGTCAGAGGTTAGTGCAGGTTCTTCCATTGGACGGAGGTCAGAGCTTTGTGCAGGTTCTTCCATTGGGCGGAGGTCAGAGCTTTGTGCAGGTTCTTCCATTGGGCGGAGGTCAGAGCTTTGTGCAGGTTCTTCCATTGGGCGGAGGTCAGAGGTTAGTGCAGGTCCTTCCATTGGGTTGAGGTCAGAGGTTAGTGCAGGTTCTTCCATTGGGTTGAGGTCAGAGGTTAGTGCAGGTCCTTCCATTGGGTTGAGGTCAGAGCTTTGTGCAGGTTCTTCCATTGGGTTGAGGTCAGAGGTTAGTGCAGGTCCTTCCATTGGGTTGAGGTCAGAGGTTAGTGCAGGTCCTTCCATTGGGTTGAGGTCAGAGCTTTGTGCAGGTTCTTCCATTGGGCGGAGGTCAGAGGTTAGTGCAGGTCCTTCCATTGGGTTGAGGTCAGAGGTTAGTGCAGGTTCTTCCATTGGGCGGAGGTCAGAGGTTAGTGCAGGTTCTTCCATTGGGTTGAGGTCAGAGGTTAGTGCAGGTTCTTCCATTGGGTGGAGGTCAGAGGTTAGTGGAGGTTCTTCCATTGGGCGGAGGTCAGAGGTTAGTGCAGGTTCTTCCACTGGGTGGAGGTCAGAGCTTTGTGCAGGTCCTTCCATTGGGCGGAGGTCAGAGGTTAGTGCAGGTTCTTCCATTGGGTGGAAGTCAGAGGTTAGTGCAGGTTCTTCCATTGGGCGGAGGTCAGAGGTTAGTGCAGGTTCTTCCATTGGGCGGAGGTCAGAGGTTAGTGCAGGTTCTTCCATTGGGCGGAGGTCAGAGGTTAGTGCAGGTCCTTCCATTGGGCGGAGGTCAGAGGTTAGTGCAGGTTCTTCCATTAGGCGGAGGTCAGAGGTTAGTGCAGGTTCTTCCATTGGGTTGAGGTCAGAGGTTAGTGCAGGTTCTTCCATTGGGTTGAGGTCAGAGGTTAGTGCAGGTTCTTCCATTGGGCGGAGGTCAGAGGTTAGTGCAGGTCCTTCCATTGGGTTGAGGTCAGAGGTTAGTGCAGGTCCTTCCATTGGGTTGAGGTCAGAGGTTAGTGCAGGTTCTTCCATTGGGTTGAGGTCAGAGGTTAGTGCAGGTTCTTCCATTGGGTTGAGGTCAGAGGTTAGTGCAGGTTCTTCCATTGGGTTGAGGTCAGAGGTTAGTGCAGGTTCTTCCATTGGGTTGAGGTCAGAGGTTAGTGCAGGTTCTTCCATTGGGTTGAGGTCAGAATTTTGTGCAGGTTCTTCCATTGGGCGGAGGTCAGAGGTTAGTGCAGGTCCTTCCATTGGGCGGAGGTCAGAGGTTAGTGCAGGTCCTTCCATTGGGCGGAGGTCAGAGGTTAGTGCAGGTCCTTCCATTGGGCGGAGGTCAGAGGTTAGTGCAGGTTCTTCCATTGGGTTGAGGTCAGAATTTTGTGCAGGTTCTTCCATTGGGCGGAGGTCAGAGCTTTGTGCAGGTTCTTCCATTGGGCGGAGGTCAGAGGTTAGTGCAGGTTCTTCCATTGGGCGGAGGTCAGAGGTTAGTGCAGGTTCTTCCATTGGGCGGAGGTCAGAGGTTAGTGCAGGTTCTTCCATTGGGTTGAGGTCAGAGGTTAGTGCAGGTTCTTCCATTGGGCGGAGGTCAGAGGTTAGTGCAGGTCCTTCCATTGGGTTGAGGTCAGAGGTTAGTGCAGGTCCTTCCATTGGGTTGAGGTCAGAGGTTAGTGCAGGTCCTTCCATTGGGTTGAGGTCAGAGGTTAGTGCAGGTTCTTCCATTGGGTTGAGGTCAGAGGTTAGTGCAGGTTCTTCCATTGGGTTGAGGTCAGAGGTTAGTGCAGGTTCTTCCATTGGGTTGAGGTCAGAGGTTAGTGCAGGTTCTTCCATTGGGTTGAGGTCAGAATTTTGTGCAGGTTCTTCCATTGGGCGGAGGTCAGAGGTTAGTGCAGGTCCTTCCATTGGGCGGAGGTCAGAGGTTAGTGCAGGTCCTTCCATTGGGCGGAGGTCAGAGGTTAGTGCAGGTTCTTCCATTGGGCGGAGGTCAGAGGTTAGTGCAGGTCCTTCCATTGGGCGGAGGTCAGAGGTTAGTGCAGGTCCTTCCATTGGGAGGAGGTCAGAGGTTAGTGCAGGTTCTTCCATTGGGCGGAGGTCAGAGGTTAGTGCAGGTCCTTCCATTGGGCGGAGGTCAGAGGTTAGTGCAGGTTCTTCCATTAGGCGGAGGTCAGAGGTTAGTGCAGGTTCTTCCATTGGGTTGAGGTCAGAGGTTAGTGCAGGTTCTTCCATTGGGCGGAGGTCAGAGGTTAGTGCAGGTTCTTCCATTGGGCGGAGGTCAGAGGTTAGTGCAGGTTCTTCCATTGGGCGGAGGTCAGAGGTTAGTGCAGGTTCTTCCATTGGGCGGAGGTCAGAGGTTAGTGCAGGTTCTTCCATTGGGCGGAGGTCAGAGGTTAGTGCAGGTTCTTCCATTGGGCGGAGGTCAGAGGTTAGTGCAGGTTCTTCCATTGGGCGGAGGTCAGAGGTTAGTGCAGGTTCTTCCATTGGGCGGAGGTCAGAGGTTAGTGCAGGTTCTTCCATTGGGCGGAGGTCAGAGGTTAGTGCAGGTTCTTCCATTGGGCGGAGGTCAGAGGTTAGTGCAGGTTCTTCCATTGGGCGGAGGTCAGAGGTTAGTGCAGGTTCTTCCATTGGGCGGAGGTCAGAGGTTAGTGCAGGTTCTTCCATTGGGCGGAGGTCAGAGGTTAGTGCAGGTTCTTCCATTGGGCGGAGGTCAGAGGTTAGTGCAGGTTCTTCCATTGGGTGGAGGTCAGAGGTTAGTGCAGGTTCTTCCATTGGGCAGAGGTCAGAGGTTAGTGCAGGTTCTTCCATTGGGTTGAGGTCAGAGGTTAGTGCAGGTCCTTCCATTGGGTTGAGGTCAGAGGTTAGTGCAGGTCCTTCCATTGGGTTGAGGTCAGAGGTTAGTGCAGGTTCTTCCATTGGGCGGAGGTCAGAGGTTAGTGCAGGTCCTTCCATTGGGTTGAGGTCAGAGGTTAGTGCAGGTCCTTCCATTGGGTTGAGGTCAGAGGTTAGTGCAGGTTCTTCCATTGGGTTGAGGTCAGAGGTTAGTGCAGGTTCTTCCATTGGGTTGAGGTCAGAGGTTAGTGCAGGTTCTTCCATTGGGTTGAGGTCAGAGGTTAGTGCAGGTTCTTCCATTGGGTTGAGGTCAGAGGTTAGTGCAGGTCCTTCCATTGGGTTGAGGTCAGAGGTTAGTGCAGGTTCTTCCATTGGGTTGAGGTCAGAATTTTGTGCAGGTTCTTCCATTGGGCGGAGGTCAGAGGTTAGTGCAGGTCCTTCCATTGGGCGGAGGTCAGAGGTTAGTGCAGGTCCTTCCATTGGGCGGAGGTCAGAGGTTAGTGCAGGTCCTTCCATTGGGCGGAGGTCAGAGGTTAGTGCAGGTTCTTCCATTGGGTTGAGGTCAGAATTTTGTGCAGGTTCTTCCATTGGGCGGAGGTCAGAGGTTAGTGCAGGTCCTTCCATTGGGCGGAGGTCAGAGGTTAGTGCAGGTCCTTCCATTGGGCGGAGGTCAGAGGTTAGTGCAGGTCCTTCCATTGGGCGGAGGTCAGAGGTTAGTGCAGGTCCTTCCATTGGGCGGAGGTCAGAGGTTAGTGCAGGTCCTTCCATTGGGCGGAGGTCAGAGGTTAGTGCAGGTTCTTCCATTGGGTGGAGGTCAGAGCTTTGTGCAGGTTCTTCCATTGGGCGGAGGTCAGAGGTTAGTGCAGGTTCTTCCATTGGGCGGAGGTCAGAGGTTAGTGCAGGTTCTTCCATTGGGCGGAGGTCAGAGGTTAGTGCAGGTCCTTCCATTGGGTTGAGGTCAGAGGTTAGTGCAGGTCCTTCCATTGGGTTGAGGTCAGAGGTTAGTGCAGGTTCTTCCATTGGGTTGAGGTCAGAGGTTAGTGCAGGTTCTTCCATTGGGTTGAGGTCAGAGGTTAGTGCAGGTTCTTCCATTGGGTTGAGGTCAGAGGTTAGTGCAGGTTCTTCCATTGGGTTGAGGTCAGAGGTTAGTGCAGGTCCTTCCATTGGGTTGAGGTCAGAGGTTAGTGCAGGTTCTTCCATTGGGTTGAGGTCAGAATTTTGTGCAGGTTCTTCCATTGGGCGGAGGTCAGAGGTTAGTGCAGGTCCTTCCATTGGGCGGAGGTCAGAGGTTAGTGCAGGTCCTTCCATTGGGCGGAGGTCAGAGGTTAGTGCAGGTTCTTCCATTGGGCGGAGGTCAGAGGTTAGTGCAGGTCCTTCCATTGGGCGGAGGTCAGAGGTTAGTGCAGGTCCTTCCATTGGGCGGAGGTCAGAGGTTAGTGCAGGTTCTTCCATTGGGCGGAGGTCAGAGGTTAGTGCAGGTCCTTCCATTGGGCGGAGGTCAGAGGTTAGTGCAGGTCCTTCCATTGGGCGGAGGTCAGAGGTTAGTGCAGGTCCTTCCATTGGGTTGAGGTCAGAGCTTTGTGCAGGTTCTTCCATTGGGCGGAGGTCAGAGCTTTGTGCAGGTTCTTCCATTGGGTTGAGGTCAGAGGTTAGTGCAGGTCCTTCCATTGGGCGGAGGTCAGAGGTTAGTGCAGGTTCTTCCATTGGGTTGAGGTCAGAGGTTAGTGCAGGTCCTTCCATTGGGTTGAGGTCAGAGGTTAGTGCAGGTTCTTCCATTGGGCGGAGGTCAGAGGTTAGTGCAGGTTCTTCCATTGGGCGGAGGTCAGAGGTTAGTGCAGGTTCTTCCATTGGGTTGAGGTCAGAGGTTAGTGCAGGTTCTTCCATTGGGTTGAGGTCAGAGGTTAGTGCAGGTCCTTCCATTGGGTTGAGGTCAGAGGTTAGTGCAGGTTCTTCCATTGGGCGGAGGTCAGAGGTTAGTGCAAGTTCTTCCATTGGGCGGAGGTCAGAGGTTAGTGCAGGTTCTTCCATTGGGTTGAGGTCAGAGGTTAGTGCAGGTTCTTCCATTGGGTTGAGGTCAGAGCTTTGTGCAGGTTCTTCCATTGGGCGGAGGTCAGAGCTTTGTGCAGGTCCTTCCATTGGGCGGAGGTCAGAGGTTAGTGCAGGTCCTTCCATTGGGCGGAGGTCAGAGGTTAGTGCAGGTCCTTCCATTGGGCGGAGGTCAGAGGTTAGTGCAGGTCCTTCCATTGGGCGGAGGTCAGAGGTTAGTGCAGGTTCTTCCATTGGGTGGAGGTCAGAGCTTTGTGCAGGTTCTTCCATTGGGCGGAGGTCAGAGGTTAGTGCAGGTTCTTCCATTGGGCGGAGGTCAGAGGTTAGTGCAGGTTCTTCCATTGGGCGGAGGTCAGAGGTTAGTGCAGGTTCTTCCATTGGGTTGAGGTCAGAGGTTAGTGCAGGTTCTTCCATTGGGCGGAGGTCAGAGGTTAGTGCAGGTCCTTCCATTGGGTTGAGGTCAGAGGTTAGTGCAGGTCCTTCCATTGGGTTGAGGTCAGAGGTTAGTGCAGGTTCTTCCATTGGGTTGAGGTCAGAGGTTAGTGCAGGTTCTTCCATTGGGTTGAGGTCAGAGGTTAGTGCAGGTTCTTCCATTGGGTTGAGGTCAGAGGTTAGTGCAGGTTCTTCCATTGGGTTGAGGTCAGAGGTTAGTGCAGGTCCTTCCATTGGGTTGAGGTCAGAGGTTAGTGCAGGTTCTTCCATTGGGTTGAGGTCAGAATTTTGTGCAGGTTCTTCCATTGGGCGGAGGTCAGAGGTTAGTGCAGGTCCTTCCATTGGGCGGAGGTCAGAGGTTAGTGCAGGTCCTTCCATTGGGCGGAGGTCAGAGGTTAGTGCAGGTTCTTCCATTGGGCGGAGGTCAGAGGTTAGTGCAGGTCCTTCCATTGGGCGGAGGTCAGAGGTTAGTGCAGGTCCTTCCATTGGGCGGAGGTCAGAGGTTAGTGCAGGTTCTTCCATTGGGCGGAGGTCAGAGGTTAGTGCAGGTCCTTCCATTGGGCGGAGGTCAGAGGTTAGTGCAGGTCCTTCCATTGGGCGGAGGTCAGAGGTTAGTGCAGGTCCTTCCATTGGGTTGAGGTCAGAGCTTTGTGCAGGTTCTTCCATTGGGCGGAGGTCAGAGCTTTGTGCAGGTTCTTCCATTGGGTTGAGGTCAGAGGTTAGTGCAGGTCCTTCCATTGGGCGGAGGTCAGAGGTTAGTTCAGGTTCTTCCATTGGGTGGAGGTCAGAGGTTAGTGCATGTCCTTCCATTGGGCGGAGGTCAGAGGTTAGTTCAGGTTCTTCCATTGGGTGGAGGTCAGAGGTTAGTGCAGGCTCTTCCATTGGGCGGAGGTCAGAGGTTAGTGCAGGTCCTTCCATTGGGTTGAGGTCAGAGCTTTGTGCAGGTTCTTCCATTGGGCGGAGGTCAGAGCTTTGTGCAGGTTCTTCCATTGGGTTGAGGTCAGAGGTTAGTGCAGGTCCTTCCATTGGGCGGAGGTCAGAGGTTAGTGCAGGTTCTTCCATTGGGTTGAGGTCAGAGGTTAGTGCAGGTCCTTCCATTGGGTTGAGGTCAGAGGTTAGTGCAGGTTCTTCCATTGGGCGGAGGTCAGAGGTTAGTGCAGGTTCTTCCATTGGGCGGAGGTCAGAGGTTAGTGCAGGTTCTTCCATTGGGTTGAGGTCAGAGGTTAGTGCAGGTTCTTCCATTGGGTTGAGGTCAGAGGTTAGTGCAGGTCCTTCCATTGGGTTGAGGTCAGAGGTTAGTGCAGGTTCTTCCATTGGGCGGAGGTCAGAGGTTAGTGCAGGTTCTTCCATTGGGCGGAGGTCAGAGGTTAGTGCAGGTTCTTCCATTGGGTTGAGGTCAGAGGTTAGTGCAGGTTCTTCCATTGGGTTGAGGTCAGAGGTTAGTGCAGGTCCTTCCATTGGGTTGAGGTCAGAGGTTAGTGCAGGTTCTTCCATTGGGCGGAGGTCAGAGCTTTGTGCAGGTTCTTCCATTGGGCGGAGGTCAGAGCTTTGTGCAGGTCCTTCCATTGGGTTGAGGTCAGAGGTTAGTGCAGGTTCTTCCATTGGGTTGAGGTCAGAGGTTAGTGCAGGTTCTTCCATTGGGCGGAGGTCAGAGCTTTGTGCAGGTTCTTCGATTGGGTGGAGGTCAGAGCTTTGTGCAGGTTCTTCCATTGGAGGTCAGAGCTTTGTGCAGGTCCTTCCATTGGGCGGAGGTCAGAGGTTAGTGCAGGTTCTTCCATTGGGCGGAGGTCAGAGGTTAGTGCAGGTTCTTCCATTGGACGGAGGTCAGAGGTTAGTGCAGGTTCTTCCATTGGGCGGAGGTCAGAGGTTAGTGCAGGTCCTTCCATTGGGTTGAGGTCAGAGCTTTGTGCAGGTTCTTCCATTGGGTGGAGGTCAGAGGTTAGTGCAGGCTCTTCCATTGGGCGGAGGTCAGAGGTTAGTGCAGGTTCTTCCATTGGACGGAGGTCAGAGCTTTGTGCAGGTTCTTCCATTGGGCGGAGGTCAGAGCTTTGTGCAGGTTCTTCCATTGGGCGGAGGTCAGAGCTTTGTGCAGGTTCTTCCATTGGGTTGAGGTCAGAGGTTAGTGCAGGTCCTTCCATTGGGTTGAGGTCAGAGGTTAGTGCAGGTTCTTCCATTGGGTGGAGGTCAGAGGTTTATGCAGGTTCTTCCATTGGGTTGAGGTCAGAGGTTAGTGCAGGTTCTTCCATTGGGTTGAGGTCAGAGGTTAGTGCAGGTCCTTCCATTGGGTTGAGGTCAGAGCTTTGTGCAGGTTCTTCCATTGGGTGGAGGTCAGAGGTTAGTGCAGGCTCTTCCATTGGGCGGAGGTCAGAGGTTAGTGCAGGTTCTTCCATTGGACGGAGGTCAGAGCTTTGTGCAGGTTCTTCCATTGGGCGGAGGTCAGAGCTTTGTGCAGGTTCTTCCATTGGGTTGAGGTCAGAGGTTAGTGCAGGTTCTTCCATTGGGTGGAGGTCAGAGGTTAGTGCAGGTTCTTCCATTGGGCGGAGGTCAGAGGTTAGTGCAGGTTCTTCCATTGGGCGGAGGTCAGAGGTTAGTGCAGGTCCTTCCATTGGGTTGAGGTCAGAGGTTTGTGCAGGTTCTTCCATTGGGTTGAGGTCAGAGGTTAGTGCAGGTTCTTCCATTGGGTTGAGGTCAGAGGTTAGTGCAGGTCCTTCCATTGGGTTGAGGTCAGAGCTTTGTGCAGGTTCTTCCATTGGGCGGAGGTCAGAGGTTAGTGCAGGTCCTTCCATTGGGTTGAGGTCAGAGGTTAGTGCAGGTTCTTCCATTGGGTTGAGGTCAGAATTTTGTGCAGGTTCTTCCATTGGGCGGAGGTCAGAGGTTAGTGCAGGTCCTTCCATTGGGCGGAGGTCAGAGGTTAGTGCAGGTCCTTCCATTGGGTTGAGGTCAGAGGTTAGTGCAGGTCCTTCCATTGGGTTGAGGTCAGTGCAGGTTCTTCCATTGGGTTGAGGTCAGAATTTTGTGCAGGTTCTTCCATTGGGCGGAGGTCAGAGGTTAGTGCAGGTTCTTCCATTGGGTTGAGGTCAGAGCTTTGTGCAGGTCCTTCCATTGGGCGGAGGTCAGAGGTTAGTGCAGGTTCTTCCATTGGGCGGAGGTCAGAGGTTAGTGCAGGTCCTTCCATTGGGCGGAGGTCAGAGGTTAGTGCAGGTCCTTCCATTGGGTTGAGGTCAGAGCTTTGTGCAGATTCTTCCATTGGGTGGAGGTCAGAGGTTAGTGCAGGCTCTTCCATTGGGCGGAGGTCAGAGGTTAGTGCAGGTCCTTCCATTGGGTTGAGGTCAGAGCTTTGTGCAGGTTCTTCCATTGGGCGGAGGTCAGAGGTTAGTGCAGGTTCTTCCATTGGGTTGAGGTCAGAGGTTAGTGCAGATCCTTCCATTGGGTTGAGGTCAGAGGTTAGTGCAGGTTCTTCCATTGGGCGGAGGTCAGAGGTTAGTGCAGGTTCTTCCATTGGGTTGAGGTCAGAGGTTAGTGCAGGTTCTTCCATTGGGTTGAGGTCAGAGGTTAGTGCAGGTTCTTCCATTGGGTTGAGGTCAGAGCTTTGTGCAGGTCCTTCCATTGGATTGAGGTCAGAGGTTAGTGCAGGTTCTTCCATTGGGTTGAGGTCAGAGGTTAGTGCAGGTTCTTCGATTGGAGGTCAGAGCTTTGTGCAGGTCCTTCCATTGGGCGGAGGTCAGAGGTTAGTGCAGGTTCTTCCATTGGGCGGAGGTCAGAGGTTAGTGCAGGTTCTTCCATTGGGCGGAGGTCAGAGGTTAGTGCAGGTCCTTCCATTGGGCGGAGGTCAGAGGTTAGTGCAGGTCCTTCCATTGGGTTGAGGTCAGAGCTTTGTGCAGGTTCTTCCATTGGGTGGAGGTCAGAGGTTAGTGCAGGCTCTTCCATTGGGCGGAGGTCAGAGGTTAGTGCAGGTTCTTCCATTGGGTTGAGGTCAGAGCTTTGTGCAGGTTCTTCCATTGGGCGGAGGTCAGAGCTTTGTGCAGGTTCTTCCATTGGGCGGAGGTCAGAGCTTTGTGCAGGTTCTTCCATTGGGTTGAGGTCAGAGCTTTGTGCAGGTTCTTCCATTGGGCGGAGGTCAGAGCTTTGTGCAGGTTCTTCCATTGGGTTGAGGTCAGAGCTTTGTGCAGGTTCTTCCATTGGGTTGAGGTCAGAGGTTAGTGCAGGTCCTTCCATTGGGTTGAGGTCAGAGGTTAGTGCAGGTCCTTCCATTGGGTTGAGGTCAGAGCTTTGTGCAGGTTCTTCCATTGGGCGGAGGTCAGAGGTTAGTGCAGGTCCTTCCATTGGGTTGAGGTCAGAGGTTAGTGCAGGTTCTTCCATTGGGCGGAGGTCAGAGGTTAGTGCAGGTTCTTCCATTGGGTTGAGGTCAGAGGTTAGTGCAGGTTCTTCCATTGGGTGGAGGTCAGAGGTTAGTGGAGGTTCTTCCATTGGGCGGAGGTCAGAGGTTAGTGCAGGTTCTTCCACTGGGTGGAGGTCAGAGCTTTGTGCAGGTTCTTCCATTGGGTGGAGGTCAGAGGTTAGTGCAGGTTCTTCGATTGGGTGGAGGTCAGAGGTTAGTGCAGGTTCTTCCATTGGGCGGAGGTCAGAGCTTTGTGCAGGTTCTTCCATTGGGCGGAGGTCAGAGGTTTGTGCAGGTCCTTCCATTGGGCGGAGGTCAGAGGTTAGTGCAGGTTCTTCCATTGGGTTGAGGTCAGAGGTTAGTGCAGGTTCTTCCATTGGGCGGAGGTCAGAGGTTTGTGCAGGTCCTTCCATTGGGCGGAGGTCAGAGGTTAGTGCAGGTCCTTCCATTGGGCGGAGGTCAGAGGTTAGTGCAGGTTCTTCCATTGGGTGGAGGTCAGAGCTTTGTGCAGGTTCTTCCATTGGGTGGAGGTCAGAGGTTAGTGCAGGTTCTTCCATTGGGTGGAGGTCAGAGGTTAGTGCAGGTTCTTCCATTGGGTTGAGGTCAGAGGTTAGTGCAGGTTCTTCCATTGGGTGGAGGTCAGAGGTTAGTGCAGGTTCTTCCATTGGGCGGAGGTCAGAGGTTAGTGCAGGTTCTTCCATTGGGCGGAGGTCAGAGGTTAGTGCAGGTTCTTCCATTGGGTGGAGGTCAGAGGTTTGTGCAGGTTCTTCCATTGGGCGGAGGTCAGAGGTTAGTGCAGGTCCTTCCATTGGGCGGAGGTCAGAGGTTAGTGCAGGTTCTTCCATTGGATTGAGGTCAGAGGTTTGTGCAGGTTCTTCGATTGGGTGGAGGTCAGAGGTTAGTGCAGGTTCTTCGATTGGGTTGAGGTCAGAGGTTTGTGCAGGTTCTTCGATTGGGTGGAGGTCAGAGGTTAGTGCAGGTCCTTCCATTGGGCGGAGGTCAGAGGTTAGTGCAGGTCCTTCCATTGGGTTGAGGTCAGAGCTTTGTGCAGGTTCTTCCATTGGGTGGAGGTCAGAGGTTAGTGCAGGCTCTTCCATTGGGCGGAGGTCAGAGGTTAGTGCAGGTTCTTCCATTGGACGGAGGTCAGAGCTTTGTGCAGGTTCTTCCATTGGGCGGAGGTCAGAGCTTTGTGCAGGTTCTTCCATTGGGCGGAGGTCAGAGCTTTGTGCAGGTTCTTCCATTGGGCGGAGGTCAGAGGTTAGTGCAGGTCCTTCCATTGGGTTGAGGTCAGAGGTTAGTGCAGGTTCTTCCATTGGGTTGAGGTCAGAGGTTAGTGCAGGTCCTTCCATTGGGTTGAGGTCAGAGCTTTGTGCAGGTTCTTCCATTGGGTTGAGGTCAGAGGTTAGTGCAGGTCCTTCCATTGGGTTGAGGTCAGAGGTTAGTGCAGGTCCTTCCATTGGGTTGAGGTCAGAGCTTTGTGCAGGTTCTTCCATTGGGCGGAGGTCAGAGGTTAGTGCAGGTCCTTCCATTGGGTTGAGGTCAGAGGTTAGTGCAGGTTCTTCCATTGGGCGGAGGTCAGAGGTTAGTGCAGGTTCTTCCATTGGGTTGAGGTCAGAGGTTAGTGCAGGTTCTTCCATTGGGTGGAGGTCAGAGGTTAGTGGAGGTTCTTCCATTGGGCGGAGGTCAGAGGTTAGTGCAGGTTCTTCCACTGGGTGGAGGTCAGAGCTTTGTGCAGGTCCTTCCATTGGGCGGAGGTCAGAGGTTAGTGCAGGTTCTTCCATTGGGTTGAGGTCAGAGGTTAGTGCAGGTTCTTCCATTGGGCGGAGGTCAGAGGTTTGTGCAGGTCCTTCCATTGGGCGGAGGTCAGAGGTTAGTGCAGGTCCTTCCATTGGGCGGAGGTCAGAGGTTAGTGCAGGTTCTTCCATTGGGTGGAGGTCAGAGCTTTGTGCAGGTTCTTCCATTGGGTGGAGGTCAGAGGTTAGTGCAGGTTCTTCCATTGGGTGGAGGTCAGAGGTTAGTGCAGGTTCTTCCATTGGGTTGAGGTCAGAGGTTAGTGCAGGTTCTTCCATTGGGTGGAGGTCAGAGGTTAGTGCAGGTTCTTCCATTGGGCGGAGGTCAGAGGTTAGTGCAGGTTCTTCCATTGGGCGGAGGTCAGAGGTTAGTGCAGGTTCTTCCATTGGGTGGAGGTCAGAGGTTTGTGCAGGTTCTTCCATTGGGCGGAGGTCAGAGGTTAGTGCAGGTCCTTCCATTGGGCGGAGGTCAGAGGTTAGTGCAGGTTCTTCCATTGGGTTGAGGTCAGAGGTTTGTGCAGGTTCTTCGATTGGGTGGAGGTCAGAGGTTTGTGCAGGTTCTTCGATTGGGTGGAGGTCAGAGGTTAGTGCAGGTTCTTCCATTGGGTTGAGGTCAGAGGTTTGTGCAGGTTCTTCCATTGGGTGGAGGTCAGAGGTTAGTGCAGGTTCTTCCATTGGGTGGAGGTCAGAGGTTAGTGCAGGTCCTTCCATTGGGCGGAGGTCAGAGGTTAGTGCAGGTTCTTCCATTGGGCGGAGGTCAGAGGTTAGTGCAGGTTCTTCCATTGGGTTGAGGTCAGAGGTTAGTGCAGGTTCTTCCATTGGGTGGAGGTCAGAGGTTAGTGCAGGTTCTTCCATTGGGCGGAGGTCAGAGGTTAGTGCAGGTTCTTCCATTGGGTGGAGGTCAGAGGTTTGTGCAGGTTCTTCCATTGGGCGGAGGTCAGAGGTTAGTGCAGGTTCTTCCATTGGGTTGAGGTCAGAGGTTTGTGCAGGTTCTTCGATTGGGTGGAGGTCAGAGGTTAGTGCAGGTTCTTCCATTGGGTGGAGGTCAGAGGTTAGTGCAGGTTCTTCCATTGGGTGGAGGTCAGAGGTTAGTGCAGGTTCTTCCATTGGGCGGAGGTCAGAGGTTAGTGCAGGTTCTTCCATTGGGTGGAGGTCAGAGGTTTGTGCAGGTTCTTCGATTGGGTGGAGGTCAGAGGTTAGTGCAGGTTCTTCCATTGGGTGGAGGTCAGAGGTTAGTGCAGGTTCTTCCATTGGGTGGAGGTCAGAGGTTAGTGCAGGTTCTTCCATTGGGCGGAGGTCAGAGGTTAGTGCAGGTTCTTCCATTGGGTGGAGGTCAGAGGTTTGTGCAGGTTCTTCGATTGGGTGGAGGTCAGAGGTTAGTGCAGGTCCTTCCATTAGAGCTCTGTCAGAGCTTTGTGTGGGTTCTTACAATACTGTCTTGAGCAAAAGAAATATCTGATAGTTGGAATCTTGTGGAGGAACCACCATGATTTAAATATGGAACGATGTCTTATAGACCATCATCATACACAATTAGATTTTCTGCAGATTTCTGCTTCAGTTTTACCAAAACCATAGAATATGAGGTCAAACATTAAGAGTTTCAGTTTGTATGCAGTCAGGCCGGCCCTGGCACTACATTGTTTTAGTACATCTGAAGACAAAAATCTGTAGAAAATCTAATGTTGTGTGTATGGGGGGGTCTAAGACAGTTCATAGAGAATAACATTTTCTGAATTCTTGGAGCTCCAAGCTCATTGGACTTTCATGTAGTCTTTCTGTCTCAGAATTTGTATTGATTCTCTGCACATTAACGTAGCAAGAGACGCCAAAGCTTGGAGTTCCAAAACACCTACAGGACACAAATGCAGCGTTAGAGCAGCACGTTTTCTTCCATGTAGATATAGGAATGCTCCATACTGTGTTCAGGCTAGCTGTATTTCCTTTTTTTTTTATTTCTCTCATTTGAAGGCCAGTAAAAAAACAAGAAGATCAAGCGAACGTTCCCAACTACGCAAGGCTGGAATGAAACCCAAAGCCAGAACTGCCAAGGAAAGGAAGGAGATGTCAGAGAAGATTCTGAACCTCACCATGGAAATCATTTCTGTCCTGGCTGGAGAGGTGAGGGATTCTGGGAGTGTCACATGACCAGGAACTGGCTAGAGCCAGGGTAGCTTGTGTATCCAATGCATTGCCTGTATGCCTCCAAAATTCTGTAGAAGCTTGCCCAGTGCCCCCATCTTTGATGCCCCCTCCATCTGGTGTAATGGGCAGGTCCTAAACAGAGCTGGAAACCTTATAGGCGCATATTGCTTGCAATAGTGAGTGCTTATTGGTCAGCACTGGCCATGTGATTGCACTGACCAATAAGAATCCTTTTTGTTTTGGATACTGTCCTAGAAGAAAGGGGCCTCGAGGAGTGTGGTCACTGTTTTTTGCTTTGTGATAAAAACAAGGAAGCATAAACCTCTGTAGTGTATTCTGTGCTTTTACTGAACTAGAATGCCGTACATACAGAGAATTATAGATCTATATACAACACATGCACACGCTACCTAACCTTCCTAGAGGAAAAGCCAGGCCTATGGTCTGTGTACAATACTCAGCTCAGGTTAAAGCACCTTCACCATCTCCATAGGCAACCAGGGCTCCCGGCTCTACTGGGGATTGCAAGAAATCCAGTTCTAGCGCCATTTCCCCCGTGAAGTTTCTTCTGGTACAGACCTTCCTGGTTGCTATGGAACCTCCCATTTCACAGACCTTCCTGGTTGCTATGGAACCTCCCATTTCACAGAACTTCTTGGTTGTTCTGGAGCCCCAACCCCCTCCCCCCTTCCTTGTCCCCTTGTCTTGTTGGCCTTGTATTTGGAAAACATGGGCATATCCTTTATTTCATCAGTCTGAATGATTAAACGTTCCCCAACCCAAACTTTAGATGGCGCTGTTGTATCATTCATGCCATAGGTCAAATATGTCAAAAGGTCAGGCTGTTGTTGACCTTTATTGACAGCCTGGGTGCAGCGTTTAACCAGAACTCCTTTACAGTCACATGACCAGTGTTGACCAATGAGCAGTCGTCTCTGCTCGTGTCATGCTGTTATATGGCCGCTGGTGCTGTGTAGTGATGTTTTAAGGTGGCGGGCAGTTATACCGGCTGCAGAGGGTGTCGGAAGACGGGGACCAGAGAGGTGGGGGGGGGAGGGTGTCGTGAGTTTACTTTTTCAGTTGTTTGTGAAAAGGTGAACTGACCCTTTAGACCAATAGCCAGCATTCTTATAAAGATCAGGCGTGTGAAGGGCTTCTCAACAAAGCTGATTCCCCTATGTTGGGACGGCGGAAGGATTGTTAGGGACACGGTACAAGACTTACCAGAGGTCCAGCATGGAAGGATAGAACTGAGATTCTGAGGGCTTGCTGGTATTCTCACCAAAGGTACACATATGGGGGTGGAATCCAATGTGAGGCCGGCTCTAAAGCCAACAAGGGCATGGGAGTTGCCTTTCACCTCTGGAGAAGTATTATGTCCCCTGCTCCGTGGTGCTCCATAGTTCCCTGTGGTGCTCCATAGTTCCCTGTGGTGCTCCATAGTTCCCTGTGGTGCTCCATAGTTCCCTGTGGTGCTCCATAGTTGCCTGTGGTGCTCCATAGTTCCCTGTGGTGCTCCATAGTTCCCTGTGGTGCTCCATAGTTCCCTGTGGTGCTCCATAGTTCCCTGTGGTGCTCCATAGTTCCCTGTGGTGCTCCATAGTTCCCTGTGGTGCTCCATAGTTGCCTGTGGTGCTCCATAGTTGCCTGTGGTGCTCCATAGTTGCCTGTGGTGCTCCATAGTTCCCTGTGGTGCTCCATAGTTCCCTGTGGTGCTCCATAGTTGCCTGTGGTGCTCCATAGTTGCCTGTGGTGCTCCATAGTTGCCTGTGGTGCTCCATAGTTCCCTGTGGTGCTCCATAGTTCCCTGTGGTGCTCCATAGTTGCCTGTGGTGCTCCATAGTTGCCTGTGGTGCTCCATAGTTGCCTGTGGTGCTCCATAGTTGCCTGTGGTGCTCCATAGTTGCCTGTGGTGCTCCATAGTTGCCTGTGGTGCTCCATAGTTGCCTGTGGTGCTCCATAGTTGCCTGTGGTGCTCCATAGTTGCCTGTGGTGCTCCATAGTTGCCTGTGGTGCTCCATAGTTGCCTGTGGTGCTCCATAGTTCCCTGTGGTGCTCCATAGTTGCCTGTGGTGCTCCATAGTTGCCTGTGGTGCTCCATAGTTCCCTGTGGTGCTCCATAGTTGCCTGTGGTGCTCCATAGTTGCCTGTGGTGCTCCATAGTTGCCTGTGGTGCTCCATAGTTCCCTGTGGTGCTCCATAGTTGCCTGTGGTGCTCCATAGTTGCCTGTGGTGCTCCATAGTTGCCTGTGGTGCTCCATAGTTGCCTGTGGTGCTCCATAGTTGCCTGTGGTGCTCCATAGTTGCCTGTGGTGCTCCATAGTTGCCTGTGGTGCTCCATAGTTGCCTGTGGTGCTCCATAGTTGCCTGTGGTGCTCCATAGTTGCCTGTGGTGCTCCATAGTTGCCTGTGGTGCTCCATAGTTGCCTGTGGTGCTCCATAGTTGCCTGTGGTGCTCCATAGTTGCCTGTGGTGCTCCATAGTTGCCTGTGGTGCTCCATAGTTGCCTGTGGTGCTCCATAGTTGCCTGTGGTGCTCCATAGTTGCCTGTGGTGCTCCATAGTTGCCTGTGGTGCTCCATAGTTCTCTGTGGTGCTCCGTGGTTCCCTGTGGTGCTCCATAGTTGCCTGTGGTGCTCCATAGTTGCCTGTGGTGCTCCATAGTTCTCTGTGGTGCTCCGTGGTTCCCTGTGGTGCTCCATAGTTCTCTGTGGTGCTCCGTGGTTCTCTGTGGTGCTCCGTGGTTCCCTGTGGTGCTCCATAGTTCTCTGTGGTGCTCCATAGTGCTCCATAGTTCTCTGTGGTGCTCCATAGTGCTCCATGGTTCCCTGTGGTGCTCCATAGTTCTCTGTGGTGCTCCCTGGGTGTTTGTAGATTAGACATTCCTATGTATGAAGGAAGTAACTTTGATTTTGTGTCCCACAACTGTATTGTAAGAATCTCCTCCACTGCTGATTTCCTTCTCTGGATCTTGTGGGCGGAGGAAGGATCTGTCTGTATGTGGAGATGTTATTGTCAGATCTTCTTGTCTAGGAATGTACGGTCATGACAAAGTCTGGGGAGCCTGTCATCCCCGGGAACTACCCGCCAGCCCCAGGAGGTCCAGTATCAGCATCTGTAGCACAGACTCTGAAACAGGAGAGGCAAAGCGACCAGAAGATCCTTGATCTTACCTTCCGAATCATCCAGCTGCTAACCGGGGAGGTGAGGTTCTGGGATGTATCTTTGGATGGCTGGTATTATGAGGGGGAGGTGAGGTTCTGGGATGTATCTTTGGATGGTTGGGAATGTGCCGGGGAGGTGAGGTTCTGGGATGTATCGTTGGATGGCGATGGTTGGGATTATGAGGGGGAGGTGAGGTTCTGGGATGTATCTTTGAATGGTTGGGATTATGCTGCGGAGGTGAGGTTCTGGGATCCATCTTTGGATGGTTGGGATTATGTGGGGAGGTGAGGTTCTGGGATGTATCATTGGATGGCGATGGTTGGGAATGTGCCGGGGAGGTGAGGTTCTGGGATGCATCTTTGGATGGTTGGGATTATGAGGGGGAGGTGAGGTTCTGGGATGTATCTTTGGATGGTTGGGATTATGAGGGGGAGGTGAGGTTCTGGGATGTATCATTGGATGGCGATGGTTGGGAATGTGCCGGGGAGGTGAGGTTCTGGGATGCATCTTTGGATGGTTGGGATTATGAGGGGGAGGTGAGGTTCTGGGATGTATCATTGGATGGCGATGGTTGGGAATGTGCCGGGGAGGTGCGGTTCTGGGATGTATCTTTGGATGTTTAGGATTATGCGGGGAGTGGGGGGGGTGAGGTTCTGGGATGTATCTTTGAATGGTTGGGATTATGCTGCGGAGGTGAGGTTCTGGGATGTATCATTGGATGGCGATGGTTGGGAATGTGCCGGGGAGGTGAGGTGTTGGGATTATGTGGGGGAGGTGAGGTTCTGGGATGTATCATTGGATGGTTGGGATTATGAGGGGGAGGTGAGGTTCTGGGATGTATCATTGGATGGCGATGGTTGGGAATGTGCCGGGGAGGTGAGGTTCTGGGATGCATCTTTGGATGGTTGGGATTATGAGGGGGAGGTGAGGTTCTGGGATGCATCTTTGGATGGTTGGGATTATGAGGGGGAGGTGAGGTTCTGGGATGTATCATTGGATGGCGATGGTTGGGAATGTGCCGGGGAGGTGAGGTTCTGGGATGCATCTTTGGATGGTTGGGATTATGTGGGGGAGGTGAGGTTCTGGGATGTATCATTGGATGGCGATGGTTGGGAATGTGCCGGGGAGGTGAGGTTCTGGGATGTATCTTTGAATGGTTAGGATTATGCCGGGGAGGTGAGGTTCTGGGATGCATCTTTGGATGGTTGGGATTATGAGGGGGAGGTGAGGTTCTGGGATGTATCTTTGGAGGGTTAGGATTATGCGGGGGGGGGGGGGGGGTGAGGTTCTGGGATGTATCTTTGGATGGTTAGGATTATGCGGGGGGGGGTGAGATTCTGGGATGTATCTTTGGATGGTTGAGAATGTGCCAGGGTGGTGAGGTATTGGGATGAATCATTGGAATGGTTCTGGTTGGGGATGTGCCAGGATGGTGAGATTCTGGAATGGTGATGGTTGGGGATGTGCTGGGATGGTGATGGTTGGAGAGGTGAGGTTCTGGGATGTGCCGGGGAGGTGAGGTTCTGGGATGGTGATGGTTGGGGAGGTGAGGTTCTGGGATGTGCCGGGGAGGTGAGGTTCTGGGATGGTGATGGTTGGGGAGGTGAGGTTCTGGGATGTGCCGGGGAGGTGAGGTTCTGGGATGGTGATGGTTGGGGAGGTGAGGTTCTGGGATGTGCCGGGGAGGTGAGGTTCTGGGATGGTGATGGTTGGGGAGGTGAGGTTCTGGGATGTGCCGGGAAGGTGAGGTTCTGAGATGTGCCGGGAAGGTGAGGTTCTGAGATGTGCCGGGAAGGTGAGGTTCTGAGATGTGCCGGGAAGGTGAGGTTCTGGGATGTGTCAGGGAGGTGAGGTTCTGGGATGTATCTTTGGATAGTTGGGGATGTGCCAGGATGGTGAGGTTCTGGGATGTATCATTGGATGGTGATGGTTGGGGATGTGCCAGGATGGTGAGGTTCTGGGATGGTGATGGTTGGGGATGTGCTGGGATGGTGATGGTTGGAGAGGTGAGGTTCTGGGATGTGCCGGGGAGGTGAGGTTCTGGGATGGTGATGGTTGGGGAGGTGAGGTTCTGGGATGTGCCGGGGAGGTGAGGTTCTGGGATGGTGATGGTTGGGGAGGGGAGGTTCTGAGATGTGCCGGGGGAGGGGAGGTTCTGGGATGTGCCGGGGAGGTGAGGTTCTGGGATGGTGATGGTTGGGGAGGGGAGGTTCTGAGATGTGCCGGGGGAGGGGAGGTTCTGGGATGTGCCGGGGAGGTGAGGTTCTGGGATGGTGATGGTTGGAGAGGTGAGGTTCTGGGATGTGCCGGGGAGGTGAGGTTCTGGGATGTGCCGGGGAGGTGAGGTTCTGGGATGTGCCGGGGAGGTGAGGTTCTGGGATGGTGATGGTTGGGGAGGGGAGGTTCTGAGATGTGCCGGGGGAGGGGAGGTTCTGGGATGTGCCGGGGAGGTGAGGTTCTGGGATGGTGATGGTTGGGGAGGGGAGGTTCTGAGATGTGCCGGGGGAGGGGAGGTTCTGGGATGTGCCGGGATGGTGAGGTTCTGGGATGTGCCGGGGAGGTGAGGTTCTGGGATGTGCCGGGGAGGTGAGGTTCTGGGATGTGCCGGGGAGGTGAGGTTCTGGGATGTGCCGGGGAGGTGAGGTTCTGGGATGTGCCGGGGAGGTGAGGTTCTGGGATGTGCCGGGGAGGTGAGGTTCTGGGATGTGCCGGGGAGGTGAGGTTCTGGGATGTGCCGGGGAGGTGAGGTTCTGGGATGTGCCGGGGAGGTGAGGTTCTGGGATGGTGATGGTTGGGGATGTGCCAGGGAGGTGAGGTTCTGGGATGTGTCCCGGGGAGGTGAGGTTCTGGGATGGTGATGGTTGGGGATGTGCCAGGGAGGTGAGGTTCTGGGATGTGCCGGGGAGGTGAGGTTCTGGGATGGTGATGGTTGGGGATGTGCCAGGGAGGTGAGGTTCTGGGATGTGCCGGGGAGGTGAGGTTCTGGGATGGTGATGGTTGGGGAGGTGAGGTTCTGGGATGTGCCGGGATGGTGAGGTTCTGGGCTGTGTCCCGGGGAGGTGAGGTTCTTGGGTGTGTCCCTGGGAGGTGAGGTTCTGGGGTGTGTCCCGGGGAGGTGAGGTTCTAGAATGTGCCGGGATGGTGAGGTTCTGGGATGTGCCGGGATGGTGAGGTTCTGGGATGTGCCGGGGAGGGGAGGTTCTGGGATGTGCCGTGGGAGGGGAGGTTCTGGGATGTGCCGTGGGAGGGGAGGTTCTGGGATGTACCGGGGAGGTTCTGGGATGTACCGGGGAGGTTCTGGGATGTACCGGGGAGGTTCTGGGATGTGCCGGGGTGGAGAGGTTCTGGGATGGTGATGGTTGGGGATGTGCCGGGGAGGTTAGGTTTTGGGGTGTGTCCCGGGGAGGTGAGGTTCTGGGATGTGCCGGGGAGGTGAGGTTCTGGGATGGTGATGGTTGGGGAGGTGAGGTTCTGGGATGTGCCGGGGAGGTGAGGTTCTGGGGTGTGTCCCGGGGAGGTGAGGTTCTGGGGTGTGTCCCGGGGAGGTGAGGTTCTGGGGTGTGTCCCGGGGAGGTGAGGTTCTGGGGTGTGTCCCGGGGAGGTGAGGTTCTGGGGAGGTGAGGTTCTGGGATGGTGATGGTTGGGGATGTGCCAGGGAGGTGAGGTTCTGGGATGTGCCAGGATGGTGAGGTTCTGGGATGGTGATGCTTGGGGATGTGCCGGGATGGTGAGGTTCTGGGATGTGTCCCGGGGAGGTGAGGTTCTGGGGTGTGTCCCGGGGAGGTGAGGTTCTGGGGTGTGTCCCGGGGAGGTGAGGTTCTGGGATGGTGATGCTTGGGGATGTGCCGGGATGGTGAGGTTCTGGGATATATCTTTGGATGTTTGGGGCTGTGATGGGATGGTGAGGTTCTGGGATGTGTCCCGGGTTGATGAGGTTCTGGGATGTGTCCCGGGTTGATGAGGTTCTGGGATGTGTCCCGGGTTGGTGAGGTTCTGGGATGTGTCCCAGGGAGGTGAGGTTCTGGGATGGTGATGGTTGGGGATGTGCCAGGGAGGTGAGGTTCTGGGATGTGCCGGGATGGTGAGGTTCTGGGATGTCCGGGGTTGGTGAGGTTCTGGGGTGTGTCCCGGGGAGGTGAGGTTCTGGGATGTCCGGGGTTGGTGAGGTTCTGGGGTGTGTCCCGGGGAGGTGAGGTTCTGGGATGGTGATGGTTGGGGATGTGCCGGGATGGTGAGGTTCTGGGATGGTGATGGTTGGGGATGTGCCAGGGAGGTTAGATTCTGGGATGTGCCAGGATGGTGAGGTTCTGGGATGTGTCCCGAGGAGGTGAGGTTCTGGGATGTGTCCCGGGGAGGTGAGGTTCTGGGATGTGTCCCGGGGAGGTGAGGTTCTGGGATGTGTCCCGGGGAGGTGAGGTTCTGGGATGTGTCCCGGGGAGGTGAGGTTCTGGGATGGTGATGGTTGGGGATGTGCCAGGGAGGTGAGGTTCTGGGATGTGCCGGGATGGTGAGGTTCTGGGATGTCCGGGGTTGGTGAGGTTCTGGGGTGTGTCCCGGGGAGGTGAGGTTCTGGGATGTCCGGGGTTGGTGAGGTTCTGGGGTGTGTCCCGGGGAGGTGAGGTTCTGGGATGGTGATGGTTGGGGATGTGCCGGGATGGTGAGGTTCTGGGATGGTGATGGTTGGGGATGTGCCAGGGAGGTGAGGTTCTGGGATGTGCCAGGATGGTGAGGTTCTGGGATGGTGATGGTTGGGGATGTGCCGGGATGGTGAGGTTCTGGGATGGTGATGGTTGGGGATGTGCCGGGATGGTGAGGTTCTGGGATATATCTTTGGATGTTTGGGGATGTGATGGGATGGTGAGGTTCTGGGATGTGTTCCGGGGAGGTGAGGTTCTGGGATGTGTTCCGGGGAGGTGAGGTTCTGGGGTGTGTCCCGGGGAGGTGAGGTTCTGGGATGGTGATGCTTGGGGATGTGCCGGGATGGTGAGGTTCTGGGATATATCTTTGGATGTTTGGGGATGTGATGGGATGGTGAGGTTCTGGGATGTGTTCCGCGGAGGTGAGGTTCTGGGATGTGTCCCGGGGAGGTGAGGTTCTGGGATGTGTCCCGGGGAGGTGAGGTTCTGGGGTGTGTCCCGGGGAGGTGAGGTTCTGCGATGGTGATGCTTGGGGATGTGCCAGGGGGGTGAGGTTCTGGGATGTGCCAGGATGGTGAGGTTCTGGGGTGTGTCCCGGGGAGGTGAGGTTCTGGGGTGTGTCCCGGGGAGGTGAGGTTCTGGGATGGTGATGCTTGGGGATGTGCCGGGATGGTGAGGTTCTGGGATATATCTTTGGATGTTTGGGGATGTGATGGGATGGTGAGGTTCTGGGATGTGTTCCGGGGAGGTGAGGTTCTGGGATGTGTCCCGGGGAGGTGAGGTTCTGGGATGTGTCCCGGGGAGGTGAGGTTCTGGGGTGTGTCCCGGGGAGGTGAGGTTCTGCGATGGTGATGCTTGGGGATGTGCCAGGGGGGTGAGGTTCTGGGATGTGCCAGGATGGTGAGGTTCTGGGGTGTGTCCCGGGGAGGTGAGGTTCTGGGGTGTGTCCCGGGGAGGTGAGGTTCTGGGATGGTGATGCTTGGGGATGTGCCGGGATGGTGAGGTTCTGGGATATATCTTTGGATGTTTGGGGATGTGATGGGATGGTGAGGTTCTGGGATGTGTCCCGGGTTGGTGAGGTTCTGGGATGTGTCCCGGGGAGGTGAGGTTCTGGGGTGTGTCCCGGGGAGGTGAGGTTCTGGGATGGTGATGGTTGGGGATGTGCCAGGGAGGTTAGATTCTGGGATGTCCCGGGTTGGTGAGGTTCTGGGATGTGTCCCGGGGAGGGGAGGTTCTGGGATGTGTCCCGGGGAGGTGAGGTTCTGGGATGGTGATGGTTGGGGATGTGCCAGGGAGGTGAGGTTCTGGGATGTGTCCCGGGGAGGTGAGGTTCTGGGATGGTGATGGTTGGGGATGTGCCAGGGAGGTGAGGTTCTGGGATGTGCCGGGATGGTGAGGTTCTGGGATGTCCGGGGTTGGTGAGGTTCTGGGGTGTGTCCCGGGGAGGTGAGGTTCTGGGATGGTGATGGTTGGGGATGTGCCGGGATGGTGAGGTTCTGGGATGGTGATGGTTGGGGATGTGCCAGGGAGGTGAGGTTCTGGGATGTGCCAGGATGGTGAGGTTCTGGGATGGTGATGCTTGGGGATGTGCCAGGATGGTGAGGTTCTGGGATGGTGATGCTTGGGGATGTGCCAGGATGGTGAGGTTCTGGGATGGTGATGCTTGGGGATGTGCCGGGATGGTGAGGTTCTGGGATATATCTTTGGATGTTTGGGGATGTGATGGGATGGTGAGGTTCTGGGATGTGTTCCGGGGAGGTGAGGTTCTGGGATGTGTCCCGGGTTGGTGAGGTTCTGGGATGTGTCCCGGGGAGGTGAGGTTCTGGGATGTGTCCCGGGGAGGTGAGGTTCTGGGATGTGTCCCGGGGAGGTGAGGTTCTGGGGTGTGTCCCGGGGAGGTGAGGTTCTGGGATGGTGATGCTTGGGGATGTGCCAGGATGGTGAGGTTCTGGGGTGTGTCCCGGGGAGGTGAGGTTCTGGGGTGTGTCCCGGGGAGGTGAGGTTCTGGGATGGTGATGCTTGGGGATGTGCCGGGATGTTGAGGTTCTGGGATATATCTTTGGATGTTTGGGGATGTGATGGGATGGTGAGGTTCTGGGATGTGTTCCGGGGAGGTGAGGTTCTGGGATGTGTCCCGGGTTGGTGAGGTTCTGGGGTGTGTCCCGGGTTGGTGAGGTTCTGGGATGGTGATGCTTGGGGATGTGCCGGGATGGTGAGGTTCTGGGATATATCTTTGGATGTTTGGGGATGTGATGGGATGGTGAGGTTCTGGGATGTGTCCCGGGGAGGTGAGGTTCTGGGATGTGTCCCGGGTTGGTGAGGTTCTGGGATGTGTCCCGGGGAGGTGAGGTTCTGGGGTGTGTCCCGGGGAGGTGAGGTTCTGGGATGGTGATGGTTGGGGATGTGCCAGGGAGGTGAGGTTCTGGGATGTGCCAGGATGGTGAGGTTCTGGGATGGTGATGCTTGGGGATGTGCCGGGATGGTGAGGTTCTGGGATGTGTCCCGGGGAGGTGAGGTTCTGGGGTGTGTCCCGGGGAGGTGAGGTTCTGGGATGGTGATGGTTGGGGATGTGCCAGGGAGGTGAGGTTCTGGGATGTGCCAGGATGGTGAGGTTCTGGGATGGTGATGCTTGGGGATGTGCCGGGATGGTGAGGTTCTGGGATGGTGATGGTTGGGGATGTGCCGGGATGGTGAGGTTCTGGGATGGTGATGGTTGGGGATGTGCCAGGGAGGTGAGGTTCTGGGATGTGCCAGGATGGTGAGGTTCTGGGATGGTGATGCTTGGGGATGTGCTGGGATGGTGAGGTTCTGGGATATATCTTTGGATGTTTGAGGATGTGCTGGGATGGTGACCGTGTCATTGTGTGTCTTAGGGCCCCGGAGGTGGTGAGGATTCCACTAGTTCCCATGTTGGGAAAGGGAAGAACAAAGGTGCACACAAAAGTGTGATAGTGGAGAGGAGCCGCCCTTCCACCTCCCAGGGTAAGAGGAGTTTGTCTTTTCATCTTCACCGAGTCGTACAATGTGTAGACAATAGAGAAGATTTTCATGTTTGTGTCCTTCTTTATTCTAGGTGCAAGGCTGGCTGAGGAGGTCATTTCCGGAGATGCCAACGTCTATAGGGGTGCAGATGACATTATTAAGGATGAGGTGGCCAGCCACAAGGGGGAAATGATCACCGAATCAGGAACCTACGTCCAGACGGTCAATACACCCTTTAAGGTTCCGACCATCAAAGACGAGTCAAGTGCAGAGGACAATCTGGGTGACCCGGATCCTGCAGCGTTCACTGCTATCCGTATCAAGGAAGAGTCTGCATCTTGTGAAGATGGGAACGCCATGGACAACACGCAGTTCTTGTCAATAAAGATCAAAGAGGAGTCTGGCTCTGAAGACGAAGGAAATGGCAACTATCTTGAAACCTATAAAGCCCCTAAATACAAGAAACCCAGCTACACGCCTACATACCACGCTGAAGATACCGACTCTGGAGGAGACGACAATGATTCTAACATGTACACCCCAGCTGACTATGAGCAGTACCCGGCTACTCACAACGAACCCCCTTCAATGCTCTTCCCAAACAGTGGCGGCCCCGTGGACTTCTTGGGGTTTGATGACAACAGTAACTTGGATACGGATGTAAACGCTCTAATAAAACACGCACATACGAAATTCTCTTTCGCCCCAATCGAGGGTGGATCGGGCTCGGAGGAAGACGAGCCGGTTCCAGAACCTGAAATCCAACCTTCACCCCAAGACGACACACCTCAAAAATCAGCTCCAAGTACAGAGGAGCCCAATTCAGGCGAGGAAGGAACGAGCGAAGAGGCGACCGTCTCCTCCACCAAGAAAGACCGCACGATGAAGACCTACACGTGCTCGGAATGTCAGGAGTGCTTCGTCAGGCGCTCAGACTTCGCCAATCACCGGAGAGATCACCGGAGGGAGAGACTGACCTGCCCGGAGTGTGGGAAGGTGTTCGCCAACAAGCCGACCCTTCTCAACCACCTGACCGGTCACACTGGAGAGAAACCGTATTCCTGTTCTGTATGTGGCAAATGTTTCACCAGAAATAGCAATCTGATCGTCCATCAGGCCACCCACATAGAGCGGAGCCCCTTCACCTCCCTGAACGTCACAGATATGCTAGTCAAGCAGATCTTGTGAGATGGATCATCGTTGGATCTTGTCGTGGAAGAAGCCATTTCTAACATACAGACACCTATTAATATTTGACCATGTTTACCGGAGTCCCCACCCCCTTTGTGACCTCGTGGACAGTAGCATGTGCGTCTTGTCTGTCAGTCCCCGCCCCTTTCCCCAATTTATGCAATATACTCACTGTGGCATCAGGGAGACTAACCATCTAAAATCTCGTTGTTTCCGTTTTTTTCCTCCTGAGAGTCGGAGGGTGTTTTCCTTTGTGTTACGTGGCCAAAGTCTTCGAACTCGAGTATTTGTCTTTCCAGGAAGGATCTCTTTGCCAATGGCCGAGGCCCGCTAGCCCAGAGCCAATACGAGAGCTGCCACCCCCCCTGGAAAACGGCCGTCTTTGTTTCTTCTCATTTGTATCGTATATCTCGGGACTACTGCAAACGATTCACAATAATGTTGGAGGATAGTTATTTTTTTATTTCCAAAAATAAGCCGTTCGCCGGGGCCGAGGAGCGTTCAACGAGGACGAAAGTTGATGTGTTTTTTTTTTTTTCCTGCAATTCCATCTTTATAATTTTTTTCATATTGAAAATAACTAAAATGTCTTAATTAAAGGCTGTTAATTAACCACCTGACAATATCTGGATGCGTGCTGACGCTTGCTATGTGACGATAATTTCTGACCCCCCCCCATCTTTCTTGTCCCTTGTTGAGAGATGACGCATCTTTTAAACCTGGAGATCTCTGTCATGGCAAGCTGTTGTTTCTGATTTTATTTCTACGTTCACCTGTAACCTGCGTTACCATTTCCCCATTTTGTCCTGCCATATTTTATTTTTAGTAATGGGCTGGAATGAATAAATATATATACTGCCTTGTTAGCAGCCGTGCATGATACCAGCGGCCTGTGTCTGTCTTATTTGTGTCTACTGGGGGCCCCACTGCCCGCCTCTCCTCCCTTCTGTACGGATTGGGTGCTGTGTGACTCTAATAGTATGGGGGGGGGGGGGGGGGCTGCCATCGCTGACCTCTGCTATAGTCAATGCTAGTTCCATGGCTGGCTTTCTGATGCCTTGACTTGTATTTCTGAGCCGCTGACTAGGAGCAGAGATAAGAAACCATGCTTGTTTGGGGTCTCTGAGCCCTGCTTCCCAACTTGAAATCCACATATGGCTCTTTGGTGTTTGGAATGTGGTCCTTGGGGCCCCTGCAGTCAGTAGTGGAAGCATTAGTTTGTAAGGAGACCTTCAATATCAGTAGTCCCTTTCAGTTTATTATATTATATGCCTAGCATCTTACTGTCTCCTACATTCTGTAGAACAGTCTCTGACCATTTCCTCTATTGTCTTCATATATGAAGGTCTTCTGTAGAACAGTCTCTGACCATTTCCTCTATTGTCTTCATATATGAAGGTCTTCTGTAGAACAGTCTCTGACCATTTCCTCTATTGTCTTCATATATGAAGGTCTTCTGTAGAACAGTCTCTGACCATTTCCTCTATTGTCTTCATATATGAAGGTCTTCTGTAGAACAGTCTCTGACCATTTCCTCTATTGTCTTCATATATGAAGGTCTTCTGTAGAACAGTCTCTGACCATTTCCTCTATTGTCTTCATCTATGAAGGTCTTTTGTAGAACAGTCTCTGACCATTTCCTCTATTGTCTTCATATATGAAGGTCTTCTGTAGGCCAGTCTCTGACCATTTCCTCTATTGTCTTTATCTATGATAGTCTTCTGTAGAACAGTCTCTGACCATTTCCTCTATTGTCTTCAGTCTATGACGGTCCTCTGTAGAACGGTCTCTGACCATTTACTCTATTATCTTCATCTATGACAGTCGTCTGTAGAACAGTCTCTGACCATTTCCTCTATTGTCTTCATCTATGAAGGTCTTCTGTAGAACAGTCTCTGACCATTTACTCTATTGTCTTCATCTATGACAGTCGTCTGTAGAACAGTCTCTGACCATTTCCTCCTATTGTCTTCATCTATGACGGTCGTCTGTAGAACAGTCTCTGACCATTTCCTCTATTGTCTTCATCTATGAAGGTCTTCTGTAGAACAGTCTCTGACCATTTCCTCTATTGTCTTCATCTATGACGGTCTTCTGTAGAACAGTCTCTGACCATTTCCTCTATTGTCTTCATCTATGACGGTCTTCTGTAGAACAGTCTCTGACCATTTCCTCTATTGTCTTCATCTATGAAGGTCTTCTGTAGAACAGTCTCTGACCATTTCCTCTATTGTCTTCATCTATGACGGTCTTCTGTAGAACAGTCTCTGACCATTTCCTCTATTGTCTTCATCTATGAAGGTCTTCTGTAGAACAGTCTCTGACCATTTCCTCTATTGTCTTCATCTATGAAGGTCTTCTGTAGAACAGTCTCTGACCATTTCCTCTATTGTCTTCATCTATGACGGTCTTCTGTAGAACAGTCTCTGACCATTTCCTCTATTGTCTTCATCTATGATAGTCTTCTGTAGAACAGTCTCTGACCATTTCCTCTATTGTCTTCATCTATGACGGTCTTCTGTAGAACAGTCTCTGACCATTTCCTCTATTGTCTTCATCTATGATAGTCTTCTGTAGAACAGTCTCTGACCATTTCCTCTATTGTCTTCATCTATGATAGTCTTCTGTAGAACAGTCTCTGACCATTTCCTCTATTGTCTTCATCTATGAAGGTCTTCTGTAGAACAGTCTCTGACCATTTCCTCTTGTCTTCATATATGAAGGTCTTCTGTAGAACAGTCTCTGACCATTTCCTCTATTGTCTTCATCTATGATAGTCTTCTGTAGAACAGTCTCTGACCATTTCCTCTATTGTCTTCATCTATGATAGTCTTCTGTAGAACAGTCTCTGACCATTTCCTCTTGTCTTCATATATGAAGGTCTTCTGTAGAACAGTCTCTGACCATTTCCTCTATTGTCTTCATATATGAAGGTCTTCTGTAGAACAGTCTCTGACCATTTCCTCTATTGTCTTTATCTATGATAGTCTTCTGTAGAACAGTCTCTGACCATTTCCTCTATTGTCTTCATCTATGACGGTCTTATGTAGAACAGTCTCTGACCATTTCCTCTATTGTCTTCATCTATGAAGGTCTTCTGTAGAACAGTCTCTGACCATTTCCTCTAGTAAGTCTCCAGTCTATGACCTTTTTCTCTAGTAAATCTTCATCTATGACAATCTTCTGTAGAACGGTCGCTGACCATTTCCTCTCTTGTCTTCAGTCTATGACAGTCGTCTGTAAAACAGTCTCTGATAATTTTTCATAGTCTTCCTATAGGTGACAGACTGTGCACCATGGACATAGCTCTGTCCGTCTCTAGGGCCCCAGAGAAAAATACTGAAGACCGCCATAGATGAAGACTTGCTAGATGCCTAGTGCACAAAACTGAAGCATTGTTGTGGTGGGGTTAGCTTTTGACTGCTAGTGTTCAATTCTCCTGTAGGTGGCAGTATAACCCGGTCATCTCAGAATGCTTCTGACTTTCCAGGAAAAGGATATAAAAAGTGCTGTTTTCCCACCCCTCTAGCTGCTGACAATCAGGAACAAGACATGTGTACTATGTACTGAGATTTATGTTTGGAACAATCCGGACACAAGGCTGAGCAGCTACCTGTACAGTGCTAACAGTTTATTGGAATACACAGTGCAAAGAGATCAAAACCATAAATAAATATTTCCGTGTTTGTTTATTTTCCATTTTGTAGCCAAGAAAGCGCTTGGCACCCCAGCCAGTTCCCTGAAATGTGTCACTGAGGGGTTGATTTACTAAAGGCAAATCCACTGCAAGTGAACTCGCTGTAGATCTGAGGGGAAGCTCTGCTGATTTCTATCATCCAATCATGTGCAATGCTGTTTTTTATTTTCCTTGCATGTCCCCCTCAGATTTACAGCGAGTGCAGAATGTGCGTTTTCCTTTAGTAAATACACCCTAATGTTTTCCTGGAAGGGACTCCGATGGGTCACTCTGGCATCCATGTGGGAATGTAGAGGACACTAAAACTCCAATGAATGGGAAGTTTTGCCCCTGTATAGATCACATGTAAGGCCACATCTAGATTATGATGGACAGATATGGGTAATGTATGGAGGACAGAGCTGGTGACTTACTGAATAAAAGAAATGGATGGGGGAGGGGCTTACAATGAAAAGGTTGGGGGGGGGTAGAGACTTTGAAGGGGGTCTAACACAAACATTTATATAGCTCAACTATAAAGATTGGCAGCCTTTTATCTCACGAAGTGGGGTACAGAAGACAGATATGAGTATAGGGTTGGGAGCGCCTGGTCGATGTATCTCAAGGTATTCAGGATATCCAACATGTTTCGGTGGGGAGAGAATGCCTCTTCCTTCAGGACTTACAGTCTATGGACTGTAATTAAACCTGGACAGTTTTTATTACACGGCTTGTTTTTGGGGCTAAATAAAATGGAGGGGTCACTGTATTCTCATGGAGAAGGGGTGGCTGGTGTCCGGTTGTATTTACACTTCGTAGATTTTAGGCCATATAGAAAGGGGAGGTCTTATTCCCCCGAAAACATGTTGGATGTTCTTAATACTTTATACTGATCACCGACCTCCGCGACTGTCCTCACAAGGAGCTCCTAACCCTATAGACAGAGATAAGTATATGTTGTATGGTGCACTCACTGTGACCACATCTCTATACATTTCACCTCCATTGCAGGATGGTCTCTGGACAACACTTCTATACAGATGAATACAATCTCAGCCTTCATTGGTCCAATGCTACCTTATATCCACTAGAGTTTACAATGAGTTTAGGAAGAGTTTCTTTATAGTAAGGGTGGATAAGCTGAGGCATCCAATACCCCCTGAGGTAGTCATTGCAGAATCAATAATGGAACTTGGGAAAGTTCTTACAGCTAATAATATCTACACATATAATTATTACAGAACAGCATCATTCTGATTCAGGAAATTGACTTTCTGTAGACCAAGACTGCTGGAGTCAGTGAGAGGCCTATCTGGGTGGACTGTGTGACTGGTCTTTTGGTTGGGCAGTGGTTCTAGAGGGGGATGGCTGGGACCTGTCCTCTGTGTGACTGGTCTGGTGATTGGGCAATGATTCTAGGGGGGATGGTTGAGTCCTGTCTCCTATATGACTGGTCTGGTGGTTGGGCACTGATTCTAGAGGGGCTGGTCGGGTCCTTTCCCATATATGACTGGTCTGGTGGTTGGGCAATGATTTTAGAGGGGCTGGTCAGGTCCTGTCCCCTGTATGACTGGTCTGGTGGTTGGGCACTGATTCTATAGGGGCTGGTCAGGTCCTGTCCGCTGTGCTGTAGTTGGGCAATGATTCTAGAGGGGCCAGTTGGGTCCTGTCTGCTGTATGACTAGTCTAGTGGTTGGGCATTGATTTTAGAGTCGTCGGTCGGGTCCTGTCCACTGTATGACTGGTCTGGTGGTTGGGCAATGATTCTATAGGGGCTGGTGGGGTCCTGTCTGCTGTACTTGGGCAATGATTCTAGAGGGGCTGGTTGGGTCCTGTCCACTGTAGTTGGGCAGTGATTCTAGGACAGCTGGTCGGGTCCTGTCTGCTGTATGACTGGTTTGGTTGTTGGGCAATGATTCTATAGGGGCTTGTCGGGTCCTGTCTGCTGTATGACTGGTCTTGTGGTTGAGCAATGATTCTATAGGGGCTGGTCGGGTCCTGTCTGCTGTATGACTGGTTTGGTTGTTGAGCAATGATTCTATAGGGGCTTGTCGGGTCCTGTCTGCTGTATGACTGGTCTTGTGGTTGAGCAATGATTCTAAAGGGGCTGGTCGGGTCCTGTCCACTGTAGTTGGGCAATGACTCTAGAGGATCTGGTCGGGTCCTGTCTGCTGTATGGCGGAGGTTGGGCAATGATTCTAGAGGGTCCTGTCCTCTGTATGACTGGTCTGGTGGCTGGGCAGTGATTCTAGAGGGGCTGGTTGGGTCCTGTCCGCTGTAGTTGGGCAATGACTCTAGAGGATCTGGTCGGGTCCTGTCTGCTGTATGACGGAGGTTGGGCAATGATTCTAGAGGGTCCTGTCCTCTGTATGACTGGTCTGGTGGCTGGGCAGTGATTCTAGAGGGGCTGGTCGGGTCCTGTCTGCTGTATGACTGGTCTGGGGGTTTGGCAATGATTCTAAAGGGGCTGGTCGGGTCCTGTCTGCTGTATGACTGGTCTGGTGGTTGGGCATTGATTTTAGAGGAGTCGGTCAGGTCCTGTCCCCTGTATGACTGGTCTTGTGGTTGAGCAATGATTCTAAAGGGGCTGGTCGGGTCCTGTCCACTGTAGTTGGGCAATGACTCTAGAGGATCTGGTCGGGTCCTGTCTGCTGTATGACGGGGGTTGGGCAATGATTCTAGAGGGTCCTGTCCTCTGTATGACTGGTCTGGTGGCTGGGCAGTGATTCTAGAGGGGCTGGTCGGGTCCTGTCCGCTGTAGTTGGGCTTTTCTTTGGTTGGGAAGCTCTTCTAGCAGTCGGAGAGAAAGGTGAGTTCTGCGGTGTGTGATGAGATTGGAGCTGTTGGAGAAACATTTCCCACACTCTGGACAGGAGAAAGGTTTCTCCCCAGTGTGGACACGTCGATGTCGGAGTAGATGGGGGTTGCTGGTGAAGAACTTGCCGCAGTCCAAGCACATGAATGGCCGCTCTCCTGAGTGTGTGCGCTGATGTTTGAGAAGGTTAGAGTCCTGGTTAAACCTCCTGCCACACTCGGCGCACTCAAATGGTTTCTCTCCTGTGTGAATTCGGAGGTGGCGAACCAGGTGGGGGTTTCGGGCAAAACGTTTCCCACACTGGTGGCAGGCAAAGGGTTTTTCTCCTGTGTGAGTCCTCTGGTGCATGAGAAGGTTGGAGCTACTGGAAAAGAATTTGCCGCATTCTGTACACTTGAAGGGTCGTTCACCAGTGTGGGTCCGCTTGTGGCGGACTAGATGGGGACCACATGAAAAACACTTCCCACATTCTAAACATACAAAGGACTTCTCCCCCAAGGCCTGAGAACTGGGGGCACTTGTAGAGTTATGATAGGATAATGAGGTTCCATCCATCTGTGGTGGCTCCATGTCCCAGGAGGCCAGCTGACTTGCAGAGCCTCCTTCACAAGTACTCAGAGCCGGCATGTAGATATTATCTGATAAGTTTCCATCACTAAACGCAGAGCCAGACTGGTCCTTAAAGTTCTGCGACATATAATCTGATTGTCTGTTACCTGCTGGGCTGTAAAAGTCACCAAGATTTGCTTCCTCAAATAATCCACCTTCCTCTTTAATGTCACCAGATGTATAAAGTCTGTGATTTATAGGTGTATACACATCAGAGTCAAGGTCCTCCTCCCCTGAGTAGGGTTCCTCCTTAACAATGGTAGTTGTGTACTCATCAGGATCTAGCGGTATAGCGACATCAGTGCTGGGAAGTTCTTCCTCGTCACTTGAGTGGGGTGGTCCCTTAACATAATTACACGTGAAAGGAGTAGGGACTGTTGTGTAAAGACCAGCAGTGGTAAGACTGCCATGTACAGGTGAGTAGGGTTCCTCTTTACGAAGTTCCGTTGTACATACAGCTGGTGTATAAATGTCCATGCTGAGAAGACTTTCAGAACGGGAATGCAGTTCTTCAGTGAAGGAATATTGTGCGGTGTGTGGAGAATCCTCCCTTTCTTCCACCATGTTCTTCACCAATGTTCTCTGCACCTCATCTGCTTCAAGAACATTCATATCTTCTCCATGACTGTTAATTCCAGTGCTGCTGCTGTATATGGAGGGATGGCTATGGAACTCTTCAGGTGACAAATATTTGGTTGGAGGTCCACCTGCATGATATAAGGATACAGTGAAGGGACATACAGTGTTATCATAATCCATGCCATGTCTTAACAGCAACACAAAAATGAGTGTAATCTCTTACCTGGAGCTGGGAGGGTGTGGTGATCCTCCATCATGACGTCCTTGTAGAGATCCTTGTGTCCTTCTAAATACTCCCACTCCTCCATGGAGAAATAGACAGTGACATCCTGACACCTTATAGGAACCTGACACACACAATGATACAGTCACCATCCAGACACATCCCTTGTCTGTTACTGGATAATGTCCCAGAATTCCCAGAATCCTCCTCACCTCTCCTGTCAGCAGCTCGATGATCCTGTTGGCCAGTTCCAGGATCTTCTGCTTCTTGTTCCTTTCAGGTGTCACACAGCGAGGTGGAGGATCTGTGGTCGAGCTCTGCCGTAATCAGAGACAAAATATAAAAACTGAATTATTTGATCATTGCTCAAACGCCAGACAAACAATTTCACAACCCAGTAACCTACAAATGCCTTCATACTATCCAGATGAGTCAGCTATTTCTAGGCAGGTTCTAGTGGAGTCACACCTGTACCAGGTAATAAGTCTCTGAAATGTTTCCTTACCCTCTGTGCCACACACAATAACAGGATTTTTGTACATAGCCCTTTCTTAAGAGTTCCTCAAGGGACACAGGATTAGTAGAATCAGAAACATCTAAAGGTGGGTAGACACTATAAGAAAATTGGGCTAACTATCGTCTGGTTTTTCTCGATGTTTCACAGCAAGTCAAATAGCAAGGAAATAGTGTACGGAAATTCTCGTACAACAAAGACTTTTTTAATCGTTTCTGATCATGTGCAGTCTTTCGTATCTGATCTTCTCATACAAAAATCATTCGTTCTGTTCACATACGAAAAAACTTTTGAAAATTTGTCCGTTCGGAAATTTTCGTTTGCAAAATTTGAACAAACGTGTCTTGTACAGAATATTTCTTCCGATTTTATTATAGTGTGTACACCACTTAAGGCAGCCAACAGGTTGAAGGAAAAAAAAAACTGATCCGATTCCCACATCCACACATTCGATGGAATCCTCCCCGCAGTGTGATTGCTTTTTGGCTTCCCCACTGTCAGAAGACACTAATCAGCGCTACAGCCTATAGCCTACAGCACTGATCAAGAGGAGATTTTCCAGCAGGGAGGTTTCACAGAAACTTGGATGTGCTGGAAAGAAGGTGACCTGCAAGTCCTTGATGTCCTCAGAGACCAGGTAGTCTCCCAGACAGAGGGAGGCAGTGACTGACCTGTGGGATTTCATGCAAAATCTTTCCATCCAAATAAAGACATTGGGTGCTTAGGGAACAATGAACAGGTTTGAGTAAAATCCTTGAAAATTTGAGGAACAACATCAATGATTCCTTGACCCGGAAGTTGTGCCAAGGCAGCATGAAGGCAGTCTTTGCAGAGAGGTTGGTATATTGTGGGGTGGAGGGGAACGGTTTGAGGAACATCTATTAGATCATCCCCAACCAAAGTCCCCAGCTGGAGGAACCACTATTAGATCATCCCCAACCAAAGTCCCCAGCTGGAGGAACCACTATCAGATCATCCTCAACCAAAGACCACAGCTGGAGGAACCACTATTAGATCATCCCCAATCAAAGGCCACAGCTAGAGGAACCTCTATTAGATCATCCCCAACCAAAGGCCCCAGCTGGAGGAACCACTATTAGATCATCCCCAACCAAAGGCCCCAGCTGGAGGAACCACTATTAGATCATCCCCAACCTCATGAGGAACCTCTATTACATCATCGCCAACCAAAGGACACAGCTGGAGGAACCAATATTAGATTGTCCCCAACCAAAGGCCACATCACGATGATCCTCTATTACATCATCCCCAATCAAAGACCACAACAGGAGGAACCTCTATTAGATCATCCCTAACCAAAAGGCCAAAGCTTGAGGAACCTCTATTAGATCATTCTCAACCAAAGGCCCTAGCTGAAGGGACCACTATTAGATGATCATCCCCAACCAAAGGCCACAGCTTGAGGAACCTCTGTTAGTGTTTCCTCAAGCCTTTGTTGGGGATGATTTAATAGTAGTTCCTCCAGCTGGGGCCTTTGGTTGGGGATGAAGTAATAGTAGTTCCTCCAGCTGGGGCCTTTGGTTGGGGATGATCTAATAGTAGTTCCTCCAGCTGGGGCCTTTGGTTGGGGATGAAGTAATAGTAGTTCCTCCAGCTGGGGCCTTTGGTTGGGGATGATCTAATAGTAGTTCCTCCAGCTGGGGCCTTTGGTTGGGAATGATGTAATAGTGGTTCCTCCAGCTGGGGCCTTTGGTTGGGAATGATGTAATAGTGGTTCCTCCAGCTGGGGCCTTTGGTTGGGGATGATCTAATAGATGTTCCTCCAGCCGTCCCCCTCCAACCCACAATATACCAACCTCTCTGCAAAGACTGCCTTCATGCTGCCTTGGCAGAACTTCCAGGTCAAGGAATCATTGACGTTGTTCCTCAAATTTTAAAGGTTTTTACACAAACCTGTTCATTGTTCCCAAAGCCAAAAGGGGCCCTAAGCACCCGCTGTGGCCTTTGGTTGGGGATGATCTAATAGTGGTTCCACAAGCTGTAGCCTTTGGTTGGGGATGATCTAATAGTGGTTCCTCCAGCTGGGGCCTTTGGTTGGGGATGATCTATCCCCAACCAAAGGCCCTAGCTCAGTGGTTCTCAACTCCAGTCCTCAGGGCCCACTAACAGGACAGGTTTGCAAGATAGCTGAAATACATCACAGGTGATATCACTTGCTGCTCAGTGATTGCCGTATTCTAGTCTGCAACTCCCAAAGGTAATACTTAAAATCTGGCCTGTTGGTGGGTCCCGAGGACTGGAGTTGATAACTACTGCCCTAGCTGGAGGAACCACTATTAGATCATCCCCAACCAAAGGCCACAGCTGGAGGAACCTCTAGTACAGGGCTTGACAAATTTGCTTGGAATCTAGGAGCCAGCTAAAAAAGTTAGGAGCCAGGTTTTTTTTTTTTTTTTTTTTTTAAACGACCGACAGCTTTATTTTCAATATAAAAATGAACCAATCTTAAATGTACACAGAGACGACTAGAACGAATGTGACTGCTTTTATTTCCTGCCATGCAGGGACATAAGACCGCCATATTCCCGCTAAGGATCCAATCAGGTCCGCCTGAAAAACTGA
Organism: Lithobates septentrionalis; assembly: GCA_037952835.1. NCBI lineage: Eukaryota > Metazoa > Chordata > Amphibia > Anura > Ranidae > Lithobates > Lithobates septentrionalis. The sequence continues at coordinate 7,831 of JBBDGP010005981.1, read as the reverse complement.
CAGGGGAACCTGATCAGACAGCCGTGTGAAAGGGGCCAAGCAGGGAGATGACAAATAATAAATTCATTTTAATTAACCACTTCCTTCCCGCAGGACGACTATATCCGTCCTGTCTTTGAAGAGAAATACCGTTGTTATGGTAGCAGCTAGCTCCATGACCCCCGTATCTTCTTCAAGAGCCGGCGGTTCTCTTTCAGATAAAAGTGGTCTCTGCAGCAGATTCGCAGCGAGATCACTTTTACCGGCGGCAGGAGAGGGCCCCCCCTACCGCCGCTCTCCGGTGCCCTTCACCGCTTACTGTGGCCGTCGGTAACGGCGGAGGCGATCCGGATCTGTCCCTGGCCTGACATGGAGACGAGTGAGAGGAAGATGGGCCCCCTCCCCCGCCGCCCATCTCCAAGTCATTGCAGGGCGGAAGCGACGTCAAATCGTCACTTCCACCCATAGCTCTTGAAAGGGACATTTTATTAGTATTTTTTTTCAAATGACAATTTTATTTTTTTTTTATGCATTTTAGTGTAAATATGAGATCTGAGGTCTTTTTGACCCCCCGGATCTCATATTTAAGAGGACCTGTCATGCTTTTTTTCTATTACAAGGGATTTTTACATTCCTTGTAATAGGAATAAAAGTGACTTTTTTTTTTTTAAAAGAACAGTGAAAAAATAAAAGTTAAAATAAATAAGAAAAAAAAAAATTTAAATGTGCCCCATCCCTTGTAATAGAAATAAAAGTGAAACCATTTTTTTTTTTTAAAAAAACAGTGTAAAAATAAAAAGTAAAATATATAAGAAAAAAAAAATTTTTTTTAAACGCGCCCCGTCCCGCCGAGCTCGCTTGCAGAAGCGAACGCATATGTGAGTAGCACCCGCATATGAAAGCGGTGTTCAAACCACACGTGAGGTATCGCCACGATCGTTAGAGCGAGAGCAATAATTCTAGTCCTAGACCTCCTCTGTAACTCAAAACATGCAACCTGTAGAATTTTTTAAACGTCGCCTATGGAGATTTTAAAGGGTAAAAGTTTGTCGCCATTCCACGAGCGGACGAAATTTTGAAGCGTGACATGTTGGGAATCAATTTACTCGGCATAACATTATCTTTCACAATATAAAAAATTGGGCTAACTTTACTGTTTTCTTATTTTTTAATTAAAAAAAAAGTATTTTTTCCCAAAAAAGTGCGCTTGTAAGTCCGCTGTGCAAATACGGTGTGACAGAAAGTATTGCAATGACCGCCATTTTATTCTCTAGGGTGGTAGAATAAAAAATATATATAATGTTTGGGGGTTCTAAGTAAAGGGAAGGAGATGAGCAGGCAGTGAAAACAGGTAGGGAAAGCTCCATTAGAATTGATGGATGTCTTGTCATACCAACGGCCACCACCAGAGGGCGCCTGATTGCAGAAGGAACCATAGGACTGCAGTAGGCCGCAAAGCCGGGGCCTCAATTACCGGCGCGGTCCATCGCAATCGCGCCGGGAGGGGGGGGGTGTCGAACGGACACAGGATACCCCAGCTGTGCTGCCCCAGGCGCCAGGTCGCTAATTCTAGTCGCAAATGCGACCTGGCGCCCGGGGTTTGTCGAACCCTGCTCTAGTACATCATCCCCAATCAAAGGCCACAGCTGAAGGAAACCCTATTAGATCATCCCCAACCAAAGGACACAGCTGGAGGAACCAATATTCGAGCATCCCCAACCAAAGGCTACAGCTGGAGGAACCTCTATTAGATCATCCCCAACCAAAGGCCACATCATGAGTATCCTCTATTACATCATCTCCAATCAAAGGCCACAACAGGAGGAACCTGTATTAGATTATTCCCAACCAAAGGGCCTAGCTGAAGGAACCACTATTAGATGATCGTCCCCAACCAAAGACCACAGCTTGAGGAACCTCTATTACATCATCCCTAATCAAAGGCCACAGCTGGAGGAAACTCTATTAGATCATCCCCAACTAAAGGCCACATCATGAGGATCCTCTATTAAATCATCCCCTATCAAAGGCCACAGCTGGAGAAACCTCTATTAGATCATCCCCAACCAAAGACCACCTCATGAGGAACCTCTATTACATCGTCGCCAACCAAAGGACACAGCTGGAGGAACCAATATTAGATCATCCCTAACCAAAGGACACAGCTTGAGGAACCAACATTAGATCATCCCTAACCAAAGGCCACATCATGAGGATCCTCTATTACATCATCCCCAATCAAAGGCCACAACAAGAGGAACCTCTATTAGATCATCCCTAACCAAATGCCAAAGCTTGAGGAACCTCTATTAGATCATTCCCAACCAAAGGCCCTAGCTGAAGGAACCACTATTAGATGATTATCCCCACCAAAGGCCACAGCTTGGGGAACCTCTCTGTTAGTGTTTACTCAAGCTGTGGCCTTTGGTTGGGGATAATCATCTAATAGTGGTTCCTCCATGTCAGGAAGGGCATGCCAGCACCCAAGATGGCTGCAGAAGAAGATGACCTGTTACCTGATCCTGTTGATGACCCGGCCTGTAATCTGATTCCGCTTCTGCTTCAGCCTCTGTCCCTGATGTGCCCGTTTGTGTATGACCCGGCCTGCTGGTACCTGCCTTCTCTTCAGCCTCGAGGGTGCCACCATCTCTTCTGCTGCATCTGCACTTCTGCCTGCGGGGACCGGTTGTCTGCTCACTCCAACTACCTGCCTACCACTGCTCTGGATTCCTACAGACACCTCTACAGCCAGCCGAGTGCTCCGATCCAGCTCCAGGTTCAGCAATCCCGCCATGCACTTGTGCGACTCTGCATCTCGGTGCTTCCTGTCAGCTCTATCAGGGGCTCCAAGTCAGAGTTGTAAGAGAAATATAAATCTAAACTGGGGTATGGCGCTACCTAAATAGGTTTATATGGGATGGACAACTATACCCTATGGGAGGGCTAACTACTACCTTGATAGTGAGCGTGACCCTTCTATACCCAATTGTGTGATAGTTGCAAACCAATTATTACCCAGTGAAAATGAAGATTGAAATACCATCATTCAAGTGTACAGAAACATAAGCCTCTCTGTGTGATAAGGTGAATCGTGATGGTTACCATGCAGGTCAGCATATGGTTCCTTCCAGATATTGGATAGAAGTGAAACTAAAAAACTATAATAGTCCCCTATAAATTCGTTTGCAACTATCACACAATTGGGTATAGAAGGGTCACGCTCACTATCAAGGTAGTAGTTAGCCCTCCCATAGGGTATAGTTGTCCATCCCATATAAACCTATTTAGGTAGCGCCATACCCCAGTTTAGATTTATATTTGGAATTAATTGGAGAATCCCTAGGGAAGCTCCTTTCAGGGGGGCTGCACACCTAACTATTGTCCTAAGCGCAGCCATTATATTATTTATTCTAAAGAGTTGTAAGAGAGGCAGTCCTCTGCATATCAGGCTCCATCACCAGGTACGTGACACTCCAGCTGGGGCCTTTGGTTGGGAATGATGTAATAGTGGTTCCTCCAGCTGGGGCCTTTGGTTGGGAATGATGTAATAGTGGTTCCTCCAGCTGGGGCCTTTGGTTGGGGATGATCTAATAGATGTTCCTCCAGCCGTCCCCCTCCAACCCACAATATACCAACCTCTCTGCAAAGACTGCCTTCATGCTGCCTTGCAGAACTGCCAGGTCAAGGAATCATTGACGTTGTTCCTCAAATTTAAAGGTTTTTACACAAACCTGTTCATTGTTCCCAAAGCCAAAAGGGGCCCTAAGCACCCGCTGTGGCCTTTGGTTGGGGATGATCTAATAGTGGTTTCCTCTAGCTGGGGCCTTGGTTGGGGATAATCTATGAGATCATCCCCAACCAAAGGCCACAGCTGGAGGAACCAAAATTAGATCATCCCCAACCAAAGGCCACAGCTGGAGGAACCTCTATTAGATCATCTCCACCCAAAGGCCACAGTTTGGAATAACCTCTACTTAATCATCAAATGACAATGGCCCCATGGGGGGGGGGGGGGGGTGTTGTGGTCACACACTGTGATGGACATTATCAAGGCCAGACTGACAACTAAAACCTACGACTCCAAATGAAAAAAGTGAACTTTTATGGACTCTTTTGTAGAAGCATGAACTTCCGAAACAAAAGCTCCAGAATCCTCCTCACCTCTCCAGACCTCAGGTCTGTGTTTTATTAATAGAGATAAGAGTGATGTCATGTGACCCTCCCAGAATCCTCCTCACCTCTCCGGTCAGGTCTGTGGTTTTATTAATAGAGATAAGAGTGGTGTCATGTGACCTCCCAGAATCCTCCTCACCTCTCCGGTCAGGTCTGTGTTTTATTAATAGAGATAAGAGTGATGTCATGTGACCTCCCAGAATCCTCCTCACCTCTCCAGACCTCAGGTCTGTGTTTATTAATAGAGATAAGAGTGATGTCATGTGACCTCCCAGAATCCTCCTCACCTCTCCGGTCAGGTCTGTGTTTTATTAATAGAGATAAGAGTGGTGTCATGTGACCTCCCAGAATCCTCCTCACCTCTCCGGTCAGGTCTGTGTTTTATTAATAGAGATAAGAGTGATGTCATGTGACCTCCCAGAATCCTCCTCACCTCTCCGGTCAGGTCTGTGTTTTATTAATAGAGATAAGAGTGATGTCATGTGACCCCCAGAATCCTCCTCACCTCTCCGGTCAGGTCTGTGTTTTATTAATAGAGATAAGAGTGATGTCATGTGACCTCCCAGAATCCTCCTCACCTCTCCGGTCAGGTCTGTGTTTTATTAATAGAGATAAGAGTGATGTCATGTGACCTCCCAGGAATCCTCCTCACCTCTCCGGTCAGGTCTGTGTTTTATTAATAGAGATAAGAGTGATGTCATGTGACCTCCCAGAATCCTCCTCACCTCTCCGGTCAGGTCTGTGTTTTATTAATAGAGATAAGAGTGATGTCATGTGACCTCCCAGAATCCTCCTCACCTCTCCAGTGAGCAGGTAGACAATCTCCAGGGTGAGGTTCAGTATCCTCTTGGCTATGTTGGTGCCGTCCATCCCGGGTGAAGTGGTCAGAGGTGTGGATGTTGTGATGGAGAACTGACCATTGGTGACCTTAGAAGAGAGAAGACGCCACATAAAGATATTACAACGGCCAATAATATTTCCTTAAGATCCTGTACAGAGAAGATCACCTGTGTGCACCTGACAGGCCATGACTAATGTCCCCCCCCCCTTCATATATACAAAAGTCAGCACACCCCTAAGTGAAAATGTCCAAATTGGGCCAAAGTGTCAATATTTTGTGTGGCCTCCATTATTTCCAGCACTGCCTTAACCCTCTTGGGCATGGAGGTCACCAGAGCTTCACAGGTTGTCACTGGAGTCCTCTTCCCCTCCTCCATGATGACATCACAGAGCTGGTGGATGTTAGAGACCTTGCGCTCCCTCCACCTTCCTGTTTGAGGATGTCCACAGATGATCAATAGGGTTTAGGTCTGGAGACATGCTTGGCCAGTCCATCACCTTTACCCTCAGCTTCTTTAGCAAGGCAGTGGTGGTCTTGGAGGTGTGTTTGGGGTGGTTATCATGTTGGAATACTGCCCTGCGGTCCAGTCTCTGAAGGGAGGGGATCATGCTCTGCTTCAGTATGTCACAGTACATGTTGGCATTCATGGTTCCCTCAATGATCTGTAGCCCCCCAGTGCCGGCAACACTCATGCAGCCCCAGACCATGACACTCCCACCACCATGCTTGACTGTAGACAAGACACACTTGTCTTTGTCCTCCTCACCTGGTTGCCCCCACACACGCTTGTCACCATCTGAACCAAATACCTTTATCTTGGTCTCATCAGAACACAGGACATGGTTCCAGTAATCCATCTCCTTAGTCTGCTTGTCTTCAGCAAACTGTTTGTGGACTTTCTTGTGCATCATCTTTAGAAGAGGCTTCCTTCTGGGACGACAGCATGCAGACCAATTTGATGCAGTGTGCGGCGTATGGTCTGAGCACTGACAGGCTGACCCCCACCCCTACAACCTCTGCAGCAATGCTGGAAGCACTCATACGTCTATTTCCCAAAGACAACCTCTGGATCTGACGCTGATCACGTGACCTCAACTTCTTTGGTGGACCATGGCGAGCCTGTTCTGAGTGGAACCTGTCCTGTTATACCGCTGTATGGTCTTGGCCACCGTGCTGCAGCTCAGTTTCAGGGTCTTGGCAATCTTCTTATAGCCTAGGCCATTTTATGTAGAGCAACAATTATTTTTTCAGATCCTCAGAGAGTTCTTTGCCATGAGGTGCCATGTTGTACTTCCAGTGACCAGTATGAGAGAGTGAGAGCGATAACACCAAATTTAACACACCTGCTCCACATTCACACCTGAGACCTTGTAACACTAACGAGTCACATGACACCGGGGAGGGAAAATGGCTAATTGGGCCCAATTTGGAGATTTTCAATTAGGGGTGTACTGACTTTTCTCAGATAATTTATAATATAATGCCTCCCTCCGAACAAAACACATAACACACTGCCCCTGGTATAATAATATTGCACTCAGTACCGTTATCACAGGACGGTTATATTATTACGGTCGGTCGGGTTATATCGGGTCAGTTATATTATTACGGTCGGGTTATATCGGGTCAGTTATATTATTATGGTCGGTCGTGTTATATCGGGTCAGTTATATTATTACGGTCGGTCGGGTTATATCGGGTCAGTTATATTATTATGGTCGGTCGGGTTATATCGGGTCAGTTATATTATTACGGTCGGTCGGGTTATATTGGGTCAGTTATATTATTACGGTCGGTTGGGTTATATCGGGTCAGTTATATTATTACGGTCGGTTGGGTTATATCGGGTCAGTTATATTATTACGGTCGGTTGGGTTATACGGTCAGTTATATTATTACGGTCGGTCTGGTTATATCGGGTCAGTTATATTATTACGGTCGGTCTGGTTATATCGGGTCAGTTATATTATTACGGTCGGTCTGGTTATATCGGGTCAGTTATATTATTACGGTCGGGTTATATGGGGTCAGTTATATTATTACGGTCGGTCGGAGGACGGTTATATCGGGTCAGTTATATATTATGGTCGGTCGGAGGACGGTTATATCGGGTCAGTTATATTATTACGGTCGGTTGGGTTATATCGGGTCTGTTATATTATTACAGGTCGATCGGGTTATATTGGGTCAGTTATATTATTACAGTCGGTCAGTACAGAGACAGACACGATCAGTCGGAGGGATTACACTCCGGAGGTGATTATAACACGGCACAGTCTGATTACCTCTCAGCACAGCAGAAGGGGACCCCATTCATGGTGACACAGGAAGTGATGATGTCACAGCCCAGGGGATTGTGGGCGTTCCAGTCTCAGCCATGGTGTCGGAGTCTTTGGAGTCACACTGACAGGAATTGTGGACAATCTTCTTCCCTCTAGTGCTGAGCTGGAGAAGTCACATGACCAGAGCAGACCAATCAGAGCATAAAGCTTGAGGCAGCCTGGACGATAGAGGCAGAAGGAGCCGATGGATGTTGTGTCTCCTCTATGGAGTTCTAGCGATCCTCACACCTCATTATTACGGCTCCAGCTGGTCGAGGATCGGAGGGAACAGAGAGCTGCGGGTTGTAGGAGATCCACAGACATCCTAATGGGAGAGATGAGAAGAGTGTCTATGGGAATGTCTCATAATTCTTCCACAAGGGCATTTCTGAGGTCAGACACGAGATAAAAGGATAAGAACACTGGGATAGCAGCTAATATACCTATAGACTCGCCCATAGACTCACCCATAGACTCACCCATAGACTCACCTATAGACTCACCCATAGACTCACCC